>MJHO01000578.1:29645-52603 GCA_002076135.1 Xerophyta viscosa | reverse complement strand
CTCGAAATCAAGCTCTCCACGGGCTCACAATCGGAAATCTCCGCGAAACCGAAATCGAAGTGATCTACGTGTAGAGCAATACCGGGAGTGTGTGAAAATCAAGTTTAAATCAAATAAAATCGAAGAAGATGATCACCTAGGGGGACTTACTTAGGGCTCCAGCAACCTCTGAACTCGGGTGAAAAGAAAATAAAACTCCAAACAACACTAAAAACACTCTCTACCTACTCTCACCTCCTCCAATCGATCGACCGAAACAACTATCGGTCGACTGAAAGTCCCTGAAATCTACATAAACAGATTCAGCACCAACACTCAGTCGACTCGCTACGGATCGCATGCTCGCGCCAACGAGATTCCAACAAAGCCAGCTCGTCCCCAACGCGACCACACATGCATCCCCACACAATAGCAAGCCTCACACGCAACATGCAAGTCCAAGAAAATCATAATACACACATACCACAATCATGCATAAGTCTAGGATTCTTAGGCAAAATTTTTTAAACATCCACACACATAACTAAAGCCATACAAGAACCAAAGATCACGAAAGTATTAACTTGGTCACGGACCTCACAGATAACACTTAGTGTATATAGCCCCACACTTGTATAATTAGTGTATCTTGTAAATGGAAGCATTAACCTACACTTGGTGTATTTTATATTTTTTTTGGAAATACTTTTAAAGTGTAAACTTAAGAAATGTTTGAGTTTAGGCTTTAAAAGTATATATGTGTATAAACGATGGTTTTTATATTAAATGTTGATTTAATACCAAAATGTGTTGATTCCCATATTTGTTTTCTATTGATACCAGGATGTGTATATATCTTGTTGCAAACACTTTCAAGCAAGAAATTTGATGTTTGAATGATTTTGATGAAAATGGCTTGATGAGTTCTTATTTTTCCGTATTTTCGGTTAAAATGAGTTTAGGCCACGAATCGTTGTCTCGTAAGTATTTGGGATGAGTGGGAGCATGTGCACATGTATCTAAAGTAGAAATGCAATGGCGCACGGCGATCTCTCACAGTCCAGCGAAAATACGGAATTCGAGACCGCGAGTAGTGAGCCAATGCAAACCTGTCCTGAAATTTCTGATATTTTCGGTCGACCGATTTGTTATGCGGTCGACCGATAATTTAAATTTGCTTTACCGCTGGTTCGTAAGAACTATCGGTCGACCGAAATTTTGGACCGGTCGACCGATAATAGCCTCTTGAATAAGAATTTTAAAACCGTTTTAAATTAGTTTTGATCTAAGTTTTGGGTGTTTATTTGGATTTAGTGGACATATCTAAGATATGTAGCACTTTACAAATGTTTCTAAAAATACAGGTTGAGCCGGAATTTACAAATTTGTGTTGTAAGTTTTCCGAAAAAATATTTTGATGTTTCGGACCCTAGGTTGCCATGGATTTTCCTGTATCAATGCAGGAAATTGATACATTAAGAATCTATACAAGCTTTTGGCCGGAAAAACCTCCGGCCCCGGTGAAGTTCACCTCTCCGTGGACGGTACCTGGGCTCGAAAGTCCAAGACTCGGCTCAAACTTCTTAAATTGTTTTAAAATGTTCTATAAGCATTTCCAAATTTGATTTAAAATCATAAAGGTATGCTTCGATCCGTCGGAGCTCCATTTGTTTCCGCTGCATATTTTCGGGCTCCCGGCGGATTCGTCCCCTACCCTTCGCGTCGCGGCCACGCCCCGAGGGCGTGGGTCGCGACATTAAAGGACTGAAATTGTTATTCTGTAAAGCTTTGAGGGACTGAAATTGCGAAAACTTAGTTTAGGTGTACTAAATAGCAAATGTGTTTACAAAATCACAAACCACTCCAACTTCCACCTTCCATCTCCTTCTTCTCGTTCTTCCCCCAGCCGTTCCAAAATACTTAAGATGACGACATAAAAAACATAGATAATCAACATAATGTTCGAGTATGATGCAATAATCATACTCTCCTTATGATAGTACAAATTCGAATTCGCATAATCATATCGATCTCTATCATGCATAAAGTTCACACATTATATATATATATATATATATATATATATATTTATATATATATATATATATATATATATATATATATCGCGGATGCCACAAGTCTTATAACCTTCGGTTAGGTCCCGGAAGGCATCCACACAGACAATCCAAGGTTGGAGATAGGTAATAAAGTAATGTGCTTGCACAGACCAACCTAATTTGTTAGTAATGCACAACGGATGAATTTATTAATAATGCATTATAAACCAAACCTCTTGCATTCATATCACAAATCAGGAGGGTAATAACTAGCCAAACGTGTCCTCTCAAATTATGAGCATCACACAAGTCATGGTATTTATATTATCATACGTGCATATATCATAGTCATCCAAGTATGTCCTTACGCATGCCAAGGCACAAATCAACAAGTAGAGTGTTCACAACGTATTTACGAGCATAAATCACATATACATATACAAATGCATGCATATTAACGGGATTCATGTTGGCAATTCTTGAGTCCAAAATCTAGCATATTAACGATAACAACACCCAATACGAATTACGATATGCCAAAGATAATTAAAAGAAAAGAAAGTGTTATACCTTCTTGGAAATTGGAGCAGTGAGCAGCGGAGGCCGAGTATGTGAAGCAGCGGAGGCCGGGAGTTCGGGTGGCAACGTGAGGCCGCGGAGGCTGATCAGTCCAATTTTTATACCAAATTTAGCAAGTATGATTATAATATTAATTATGAGCATTATATTGTCAATTTCAGATGAAATTACTCAAAATAGGAGTTAAATGCGCTATGGAAGTTCGATTGAGGTTTATGTGCGGCTGGATCGAGCAACGCAATGGAAGCATACACATATTAGCTAGAATCAGCTAAATGAAGAACAACACACAACATCAATCAAATGATGCTAAGGATGAACCAAGATGTGAATGGATGGCAGAAATTAAAGATTGAGAATCAAAGGAAGACATCAAAGTCGGCTGGATTAACAACCAAAACAGCAAACACATAAATGTAAGGCTGGGATAAAGAGCTAAAAATAGGGATTAGCAAGGACGGATTGGATTTAAAAGAGGCAAAAACAGCAAGCTATAAAGAGGAAGCGAAGGAAAAATTACAGGAGGAGAGCGGCGGACGAGAGGAGAGTGCGAAGAATAATCAAGACGAGATCAGAGCTTCGGAGAAGAAAAGAAACGCATCCAGCAGTTAATTATTCTATGGTTTTTTATATATATTATGATGAATATTTTTATCTTGCCATGAACTAAATAATTTATTGGGATCTCGATTAAACCTTATGCATATTTTGATCTTTGTTAAAGTTAAAAATGATTTTTGTTTGTTCATGTGGTGAAATTGTGTTGCTAGTATAGGATTGCAAATCTAAATTAACGACGCGACAGCGAAGTTAATATCTGTTATGTTAGCAGGGTGAATAATATGTGTATAAGCAGACATGTGGATGACATATTATGATTCTTGAAGATTCGTTATTCTTCATGCGATTATTAGCAATTTCTTCATAAAGAGATTTAGGAGAAATTATTAGTAATTAGTTAACTACAATTCGATGGAGGCGTAGTTATATATACAACTTGATTAATTTATTCATAGAGAGATTTAGGATAGTTAATTGAGTCTACTTACTAGTTTACATCGACAGAGAAGTGGGTTAGTAATTAGGAATTGCAATGCGATGGCGGCGCGATTCACAACCGAATCTCCATAAATTCCACTAAATAAATAAACATTCAGTTATTAATGACATTGAGATGATAGTTATGCATAATGGTAAAATCGAGTCCCAAACCTTCGCAACTTAGATCCAAAGCTCAATTTTAGTTTTAATTTTCAACTGCCTTACACAAATTAGGATGCTTAAATAATTTTAAGATTACACACAATTCGGCTTAACTTAGGCTGCTGCAATATTCCCTCGTGGGAACGATAATTTTTACTCACATTTTATTACTTGTGCGATCCGTATAACTTGCGGTAGCGTTTTACCAACAGCATCATTTTTGGCGCCGTTGCCCGGAGATTGCAAGTCGTTAAATACGGTTTATACTAATCTTATAGTTAAATTTATAGCACTTTTTAATTTTTTATTTTTAATTTTTTTCCGATCATTTTTTTTGTATCAGTTCTGTTTCTTTTAGTATTATTTATTTTTTTAAGTTTCTGTTTTTCTTTGGTTTCTGTTTTTTTTTTTTTTTTTTCTGTTTTTTTTTTTTTTTTTTTTTTTTTTTTTTTTTTTTTTTTTTTTATTTTTTTTTTTTTTTTTTTTTTTTTAAAAAAAAAGAAAAAGAAAACTCATTCTTTGGTATTTCTGGTGGTTTATGCGCAGGCTGCTTAGTGAAATTTGGCCTCTTTTTGATCCAGAGATTGAAAGAACATTCCGAAAATTGTTGAGAGAGAGTAGACGCATCAAGACTTCGGAGACTAAAAATATGGCGGAAGACAATGAGAATGTAATCAATGAACGGGCCTTGAGAGATTATGCTTCAGCAAGTGTTGGGGGTATTGCTTCGGGAATCAGGCAACCTGCTATTCAAGCCAACAATTTTGAAATTAAGCCTGCTTTGATTCAGATGATACAAGCCAATCAGTTTGGAGGCTCACCGGTAGATGATCCAAATGACCATATCACAAATTTTTTGCAGATTTGTGAAACTTTCAAGAATAATGGTGCCTCCACGGATGCTGTGAGACTGCGACTTTTTCCTTTTTCGCTCAGAGACAAGGCAAGGAGCTGGTTGAAAATTCTTTTTTACCAAACAGGACAGTTTACTACTTGGGATCAACTTGCTCAGAATTCTTAGCCAGATTTTTTCCTCCAGCAAGAACGGCTAAACTACGCAATGATATCACATCCTTTATGCAAATTGAGGGAGAATCTTTATACGAGAGTTGGGAGAGATATAAGGAGCTTTTGAGGAGATGCCCACACCACGGAATACCAATTTGGCTTCAGATACAGACTTTCTATAATGGACTGGGAGCAAATCATAGAACAATGGTAGATGCACATTCTGAGGTACATTGATGTCCAAGACACCAAACGAAGCATATGAGCTAATTGAGGAGATGGCCTCAAACACATACAGTTGGCAGTCAGAGAGAACTATCACACGCCGAACTACAGGAGTTAATGAGACAAATGCTATATCTCAACTGACAGCACAAGTTGCAGCTTTGACAACTCAAGTAAGTAAATTGACCTCTACAAATTCCTTTGTTACTAATCGGGTCATTTGTGAGTGGTGTGCAGGTTCCCACTCTAGCAGTGAGTGTCAAGCGGGAAACCCTTTTGCGCAGACTTCTACCTCAGGACCAGAACAAGCTCATTATGTTAATAACTTCAGCAAAGATCTAATCAAGATCCATATTCCAATAGTATATATCCTGGGTGCTGCAATCATTCAAACTTTTCGTGGAAAGACAATAACGAACAGTAATGCAACAAGAACCTACGCACCTGGAATTTCCAGCATCAACAAGAAAGAAACATAGTATGGAAGATTGATGACGAACTTTATACAGAAGGCAGAGACACAATTTCAAAATCAGGAAGCATCTATCCACAATCTGGAAGTTCAAATAAGCCAATTAGCACAAATGATGACTTCTAGACCCCAAGGATCACTACCAAGCAATACTGAGAAAAACCCAAAGGAGCATGTGAATGTAATTTCCCTCAGAAGCGACAAGGAGATTGGAGTCTTAGTGGAAAAAGATCAAATGCCGATAATCGAAGCACCTGCAATTGCAAGGGACAAGGAAAAACAGAAAATCGAAGAGAAGGATTCGCAAAAATCAGAAATAAGACCTTATGTGCCTCCAGTTCCATTTCCAGGGAGAGACTTAAACAAAAGATTCTCAGTTTTCTAAATTTCTTGATATTTTTAAAAAGCTTCATATTAACATCCCTTTTGCAGATGCACTAGAGCAGATGCCGTCCTACGCTAAGTTCATGAAGGAGATTCTAGCAAGGAAGAGAAAGTTGGGAGATCATGAAACCGTTATGCTAACTGAGGAATGCACAGCTATCATTCAGAATAAACTACCTCCTAAACTAAAAGATCCAGGGAGTTTTACTATACCATGTGTTATGGAATTGCATATTTTTGATAAAGCTTTATGGCGATTTAGGAGCTAGCATTAAATTTAAATGCATTGTCTATTTTCAGAAAGCTTGGAAATTGGAGAGTGTTTAGTTAAGCCACAACGCTTTTTGCAGCTGGCTGATAGAAGCAGTAAAAGAAATATTCCTCGAGGAGTAAAGTTGAGAGAATCTTTCTTGTAAAGGTTGAATCGGTTTTATATTCCTGAGTAGATTTTGTGAAGTTTTGGACATGGAGGAGGACAAGGAGATTCCTTTGATTTTAGGTAGACCTTTTCTAGCGACGGGTAAAGCTCTTATTGATGTGGAGGAAGGTAAGTTAACTCTGAGGGTGTTGAATGAACATGTAACATTTAATATTTTTGATGTTTTAAAATATTCGACTGGGAATGCCACTTGTTTTAGCCGAAAATGTTAAAAAGCTGAATAATTGTGAACATCAAATCAAATCACCGATGCTTTGGAAAAGGTTTTAATCAGTGCAGGTGAATATTCATCAAGTAAAAAAGAAGTGAAGGAGATTATCATGCATTTTACGAGTTTCCCACTACAAGAGATCAAGAAGACTGCCATTGAGTTGAAGGATCCTGGATGACAAAATGAAGGGAGTCAAGCTACTGACTGATAATAAGCAACTGTCGTGGGAGGCAACCCATGCAATTTTTATTTTTTCAACTCAATTTCTCTAACTTATTTGTATTTCTTTTCCTCTTTAGTTATGTTTTCCTTTATTTTGTTCTTTAGGAATAAGTGGCTGCCAAACCTACTTATGGAATTTCAGATGTTTATGAAGAAGCTGCTTCGTCACCAGCCCAGGGGAAGTATCCATTCTTTACTTTATCCTTTTCTTGCATTATATATATTTTTTTATTACATTGAGGACAATGTCTATTATAAGTTTGGGGGTGGGAATTCAAAATATTTTGAAATATGCTATGATACGCATTGTTGAAAATCTAGCTGAAATGCTTCAAGTGCAAACTTTGCTTATTGATTGTGATGCATAGTAAACACATTTTTAAGATAGTGAATGTTGGACTTTCAAATGGCAGGACACCAAGTGGTTGATCTAGACATATTTGAACTGCTAGCTACTTGTGTGTATATTCTTTCTTGGATATTTAGTTAGTTTTGTTGCAAGATATGGATGCACAAGTGAAGCTATCACTTAGTAGCCTTTTACCTTAAATTGGGATTTATAATAATAAAAAAGAAAAAAAGAAAAAAGAAAAGAGTGCCTATGCTCGTAGCCATAGGTTAAATCCATTAACCAAGTGATCTGGTGGTAGAGTACCTATGCTCTTAAGTCATAGGATAAATCGATTAGCCATAAGGCTGGTTGTAGAGGACTGTGCTCTTAGTCACAGAAAAGAAAAAAAAAAAAATTTTAAATCCACTGGCCGAGAGATTTAATGGTAGAGGACTCATGCTCTTAGTCATGAGAAATTTATATATATATATATAAGATCCTGAAATATTTGTATAAGGCTATTAGGGGACTTGCTGATGTGTTATGCATTCATGTCTGGCTAATAAGCTAATTTTGATTGAATTAAAATTATATATACACATAAGCTATGTTGATGGAGCAAGTATGGCTACGTTCAATTGCTCGGTGTTGCTTCAATTTTAAGGACTTCATTCATATTCGAAAATTGTGGAACTATTTTGCATTACATTAAATTCTCTGGTTGTGCTTGAAGATATTGAATGTTCGATTTTACTATGATTTTTTCTTTTGCTCGAGGACAAGCAAAATGTTAAGTTTGAGGGTATTTGATCAGTCCAATTTTTATACCAAATTTAGCAATATATTATATTATTAATTATAAGCTATTATATTTCCAATTTCAATGAAATTACCAAAATAGGAAGTTAAATGCGCTATGGAAAGTTCGATGAGGTTTATGTGCGGCTGGATCGAGCAACGCAATTGGAAAGCATACACATAATTAGCTAGAATCAGCTAAATGAACAACACACGAACATCATCAATGGATGGCTAGGATTTGAACCAAGATTGAATGGATGGCTTGAAATTAAAAGAGAAATCAAAGGAAGACATTCAAAGTCGGCTGATTAACAACCAAAACAACAACACATAAATTGTAAGGCTGGATAAAGAGTTAAAAATAGGGACTTAAGTAAGGACGGATTGGATTTTAAAAAAGAGGCAAAAACAGAAAGCTATAAACAGGACAGCGAAGGAAAAATTACATGGAGTTAGAGCGGCGGACGAGAGGAGGTGCGAAGAATATCAAGACGAAGATCAAGCTTGGAGAAAAAAAGAAACGCATCCAGCAAGTTGATTATTCTATGGTTTATTATATAATGATGAATATTTTTATCTTGCATGGAAACTAAATAATTTATTGGTTGATCCTCGATTAAACCTTATGCATATTTGATCTTTGTTAGTTAATAAATGATTTTTTTGTTTTTGTTCATTGTGAAAATGTGTTGCCTAGTATAGGATTGCAAATTCTAAATTAACGAGCGACAAGCGGAAGTTAATATCTGTTATGTTAGTAGGGATAATAATATTGTAATATAAGAGACTATGTGGATGACAAATAATTATGATTCTGAAGAAATCGTTATTCTTCCATGCGATTATTTAGCATTTCTTCATACAAGAGGATTTAGGAGAATTATTAGTAATTAAGTTAACTACAATTCGATGGAGGCGTAAGTTTTATATTACAACCTTGATTAATTTATCAAGAGAGATTTTTAGGATAGTTAATTGAGTCTACTTACTAGTTTACAACTCGACAGAGAAGTGGGTTAGTAATTAGGAATTGCAATGCGATGGCGGGCGATCACGAACCGAATCTCATAAATTCCACTAAAATAAATAACATTCAGTTATTAATGACATTGGAGAATGTAAGTTATGCCATAATGGTAAATATCGAGTCCCCAAACCTTCGCACACTTAGATCCAAAGCTCAATTTTAGTTTTAAATTTCAAATGCCACACAAATAGATCGCTTAAAATAATTTGTAAGATTACAACACAATTCGGTACTTTAGCGCTGGCCAGATCTCTCGGTGGGAAGATATTTTTTAACTCACGATTTTATTTACTTTGTGCGATCCGTATACTTGCGGTACGTTTACACGCATCAGAGGCCTGAAGGTTGAAGCAGCGGAGAGGAGCAAGCGTCCAAGTAGAGGCGCGGACTGGCGGAAACTGCGGAAGCCGGAGCAGGGCAGTTAGCAGAAGCCGCGGAGGCCTGGAGAGTGGGAGGTTGTGATGCAGGCTGAGGCGCTGAGCAGCGGAGGCCGGAGGCGCAGAAGCGCAAGTGCTGCGGAGCGGCGGACCGCGGAGGCACAGAAGCCGGAGGAGCGGAGCCGAGGTGGCCGGAGCCGCGGAGACTTAGGATCGCCTGATCAGAGAGAGCGCGAGCCGGCCGCACAGGAGACAGGAGTCTCGAAGAGGAGCGGAGACTTCGACGCGGAGATGCCGGAGAGAACTCAGAGAAGCGGAGAGGAGTCTCGGAGAGGCGGGCGGCGCCGGCGCAGCAGCATCCAGCAGCACGAGGCACGAGCAGAGGGCGATCGGGATCGACGGAGCCGCGGAGGACCGGAGGTTCGGCAGATCGGCTAACGACGATTTAGGGATTGCTGGTCGCTGGATGTGGGAGATTGAATTTGGGGACTTGAGTTACTGAATTTGGATGGAGTTCAGGAGTTGGGCTGCTTGGGCAGGTCGAGTAAATTGGGAGTTGGGCTTAGCGTGGAAGCAGGCTCAGCAGTGTATATAAGGGCCCAAATATAAAGGGTTTGTTTTTTTACAGAATTTTGGGTGGGGCGATCGCCCCCCCCAACATATATGTGCCTCCGCCCCTGGAGCCGAACAATCACAATTCCCATGTAATCATATCAACCGGTATGAAACTATTCCACTAAATATGGCAAAAACACGATTAAGTCAAACTGACCCAGTTAGTTACAGTTAAGCCTGATTAATCACAATCCACGCCATCATACTTATTTCAGCTCGATCTGACTACAAGACCTAATTGGAGACAATCAAAACAAATAATCAAAATTAAAATAACAAAACACAAAGCACGTCATGCTATTTTGACCAAGTCAATTTGGATTCCAAAAAAATATAAAATAGAATAATAAAATAATGATGATCATGATCATGATAATAATAAAGGACAAAAGTTGTTATTTTGGGGTGGGCGGGGGAGAAGTTTGTTGGAGCCCTAGAAATATCCCTAGGATTTAAAGAAGAAGAGGAAGGCAAGAAAGGAGGATGAAAAACAAGAAATAACAGAGAGATAGGGAGAGAAACGGTAGTGAGAAAATAGAGAGAGAGAGAGAGAGAGAGAGAGAGAGAGAAGGTGTGTGTGTGTGTGTGTGTGTGTTTGAGATTGTGTTAAAATTGGATTTCCAAAATATGTTATAATATTTGTGGAGGTCCAAGCCCATGTGATACAAAAGGCTAAAGCTATTATAAGGTAGTGTTATTTAGTCCCATATTGACTAAATAAAGAGCAAAACTTTGATTTATATTTGGGTTTCCTCCAAAGCTTATAGAATGGGCAAAATGGACTAGCATATAGCTCACCTATGCGACCTTAAATATTTAATGGTCAAAATATGACACTCGGCACTTGGGCACGCGGGCTTGCTCTGTACTTAGTAGAGTGTTCTCCCCGAGAGTGTTCTCCCCAGTAATCTCCCCAAATATTTCGTAACGGGATTAAATTTTGGTACCGAAACAAAAGAGGAGAGAGAGAGAGAGAGAGAGAGAGGGAGCGAGAGAGAGATGCGCCGCCGACCCACCTCCAAGTTCTCCGTCACACTTGAACGCAACTTCCTCGGCTATCATGCTCCAAACTCAAGGTAACTCCCCGAAGACCAGATTATTGTCATCTCTAACATTATAAATCGTGAAACGTGGCCGTGGCTTTTGTTGCCAACGAGCCACGGTGGCCATGGAACGAAAACAAAAGTAAACATAAAATTGCACTACGCACGTAACTCATTACAGTCACGATGAAACAAAATTTTGACATCGCCATCGAACTAAGCACCCTTCAAAACCTTAGGAACGACCCCTGTGGTGGTGATTGTCGTTGGTGGCCAAAACTCGGCAAACTCGAAATCACAATAAACGAAACCCCGAACTCGAGTTTTGACATCTCTAATGGTTCTAGAATGATCGAAAAACCCTGGCGACACATAAAATCGGAGACACTGCCGTCAGCGAGATTCGACGTGGTGATCGGAGAGAGAGAGAGAGAGAGAGAGAGAGAGAGAGAGAGAGAGAGAGCGCAAGATTACTTCGCGAGTAGAGACAACGCAGGTTAACGGGTTGAACTTGAAAAGAAACCCGTGCCCTTGCTCCACGGGCATTAACTTGTGACTTGACCATGCCCGAACATGCACGATCGCGTCAGGTGCGTGCGAGTGTGCTGGGTGTATGACACGAGGCCGTCTCGGGCCGGACTTGGTCCAGCCCAGTCTATTTTGGGGCCAAATCTATTTTAATTGATTATAGAGTTTTAAGCCCTAATCTACATAATTAATTAATTTTAAGTCCGATTTTCAATACTAAATCAACTAAAATTCGAATTTAATTAAAATTCCTTATCTAAAGTTAGTGGATGAAGCTCGAAGTATGTTAACAACATTGAGCTGGATAGAGGGAGGCGGCCACTATACACCTCAATTTAATTTCTTTGAACATTGTTAGTATTAATAAACACAAGCACATTTTTAAAGAAGAGGCTAGGCTGAGGTTGTTTCCTCGACTCCTACACTTCGATCTTAACTCATATTTTTTAACATATTTTTCACGTTATTATATGCATGTTGAAACTAAGTTTATATTGATAAAAGGATAGAGGAGGCGGTTTACCCGCCTATTCCTTAATCGATTGCTCTCATAATTAGACTAATAATATGCATGCCCTAGTACACGCTCTCCAATAATACTAAGTATTAACGACTTGAATGTTTATCATATAAGAAGAGAATGATGCAACCTACTATTGACATCTCATTTTGTGCGGGATATCGACATACACTATCGAAGCGCACTAATTGGGACACATAAAGCGTGGTTAAATGTAACCCCCACTCGTTTTGCTCTAGTTAAATCCAAATGAACCCAATTAGGCTCGGTCATACTCAATTAGCTCAATAGGCTCACGATAGTCCTGCTAGGCCCGATCAAATTTGATTAAGCCAAATTAAGCCCGATCAGATATAATTCAATTGATTCAATTCGGTTCAATTAATTCACACAAGGCCTACCTCAAATCGATTGTATCAATATAAGTGTTGTGATCTGATCAACCGAATACCTCTTAACAGCCTAGCTATTATGATCGAATCTTTGTTCTTAACACTGCTTACGGACAGCTAAAAATTCCATAAAATAAAAATATAATAACTAATTAATAAAATAAATAAGAATAAATTCATGAATGCTTGTGCAAGGATGTATATACTATTTTAATTAAAACATAAATGATGTAATAAAAATAGGTAGGTAAACCATCTTGGGAAATGGTATGCACTTTGTAAGAGAACATCAAAACATGAAATTTTTGGGATAAGATTGCTGCATCAACAATCATAATTTATAAACAAAAAAAGAAAAAAAAAAGAAAGAAAAGAGAAGAAAAAAGCTTATAAAAAGGAAGAGGACGGGAGGGCAGTGGGAGGGAAAGGAGAGCAGCCAACTCCACTCTGCCCCATTCCTCTGGACCACCTCTCTCTTACCTCTGAACGAACGACACCATCGACCTTGCTCCGCCTTTCGAGCCCCCATTGCCGGCGCTGGACGAAGTCGAAAACGCAAGACCAACACAACACAAGCATCCCCACTAAACGAGCCATCACGACCTTGTTGAAAGGAATCACCGCCATCATTCTTTGATCAGCTAAGAGGTCATGCAGGACGAACACCTTCAACGATCCTTGAGCCCAAAGTTGTCGTCGCTTGGATTTACCACCGTCAGCCTCGCACCTCAGAGAACCAGACCAACGCAAGGTAACCTCTGAAAAGAACGCATAGCATATCTCCACTCCGAGATCACATTGAGCCGCCGGGGCTCCGCTGGGGACGAGCCACGGTGCCCGGGAATAGAATTTTAAAATAATAACATAAAGTTGCACCCACGATATCTAGCATATATATTGTAAAAATGAAAATTTAATATCCCATGGAATTCAGCAATTGCCCAAGAACCCTAGAACGGACCCTTAAATGCCATCAAACGGAAATTTAGTCACCGAAACACTGGCCGTAACTCCGAGCTCGAAATCTCACAAACGAAGCTGTTTTGTGGGAATTTTCTTTATCAATTTATGGGACCTTGTTTCCAATGGATTATAATAATCCAATGTTAAATTACACCGCAACCATATCGAAACCTCTGATTAAGGGAAAAAATTTAATTATAATTTCAACATGTACGTAAACAAAATAAAATGAAATAAAATAAAATTTGACCACTCTTGAGAGCTTGCGAATTTAATTCTGCTGGAGTCGCGTAGTTCTTTTTGGAGCTCTGCCTTAATTTTAGGCTTGTGAGCTTGGTAGTCATTCTCTTTGAGCTCTGCCTTCTATAGGCATGTGAGCGTGGTAGTCAGTCGCATTTGAACTCTGCCTGAATTTGTAGCCTTGTGAGCATAGTGATTACTCTTGGAGCTCTGCCTTAATTTATAGGCTTATGAGCATGTTGTTGAACCGATGAGCTTTATGATCTATGCTTCGAAATTGATTTAATCGTTTTGCCTTGAGCCATGTTATTGCCCATTGATCTCTTTGATTAGAAGAACAATAACCTTGGTTTTAGTGATATAATCTGATCCCTATTGGTATGCCTTAGAGGGGAATTGGAGACTCCTTCTTGTTTTCTTTTGTTTCTCTTGACACTATTCTGACATCTACTGATCGGAGAGATCATCAATTTTTTTATGACTTTTATCCATACATTGCCATTAAAGAAGTTTGATCTGCTTCTCTGACGAGGAAGAAAAAAATGCATATGCCAATATTGATCTCTAGACAACTTGATTTTTAGTCAGAGGTAATATATTATATATATATATATATGTATATATATTTTACTTTTATCCATTTCTTCTTCTCATCTTTTTTCTTTTTTTATTTGTCTCTTAAGATACTCTGGATGCTTTTGCTCTCTCTTTTAAACCCTTTCTTTTGTTGTATAACTCTCTCATCAGAGAGTTCTCTGATTAACTTTAAGAAGGAAAATCTTTTTTAATGGAATTTTCATCAGAGAGTTCTCTTTAACATAGAGTTCTTGGAAAAGAGAGCTCTTTCATGCTTTATCCCGGCTATCCAATGTGCCATATCGCCGGATTCGGCCATCTGTTGTGTTTCGAAGTCTCGAAATTTAGAGAGTCCGCCGCATCGTGTGATTATTTTGACTATTCACCGCTTCTCGCTGCCTAATTTTGGTCATCTTACGCACATCATCACTGGATTCCGGCTGTCCATGTTTCGGAGTCTCTTACGATACCCTCTCTCGCATTCGAGATGCAGGGTGGTGGCAAAGAAGGTTGAATTCGAAGAGGTGATTACCTCTGAACTCCTATATGCTTTGTTCCTCTTCTTCCTCAGTTCCCGTAGGAAGCTCCTCCCTTTTTTTCTTCTAGCCACTGGTTGTATCTCTCTGGATCTCTTCTTCTTCTTTTTTTTTTTTTTAAAATCCTTTTTATAGCTTTCAGCCACTGTTGAGATGACTTGGATAAGTTAGGGTTTTCTTTGTGGCCGTTGGATTCTTGGCGGGATATCCCTAGGGCCGGCCTTGATGTGTATGGGGCTTAAGCCTTCTTATCAGCTGAGATCTCATCCATCAATCCCATATTTCATGGGATTTTGTTACCTTAAGATCCTGATTTTATGCCTCTCTTTTAGCAACAACATTAGGCCAAGAAAGATTAATTCCCTTAAGCTTCTAGATGCTAATTAGCATCTAAAAAATTTGCACTACGAACCTGCTGTAACTGGCTTCATTTGGGTCTTTTTATTAGGCTTATTTAACCTTAATGTATACGCCTTAGCAAAATCTTGAAGGCTTAATCACGTCGTAATTTTGAGCCCAACAAAGAGCCCCCCGATTAAACATGCGCGCAAACCCCCTTTTTTAGCGTATGTTTAATCGGCTTCAAGTTTGATAAAAATTCAAAAATCTCAATTTAGAGAAAATCTCGGTATTTTTTTTAATATCCGGAGCAAATTTAGGAGCATTTAAGTCGAGATTCTAAGGAGATTTATTAGGCACTAAATAAGGCAAACTATGCCTATATATACAAGTCGTTGGAGACTATTCTTCACACCTCCAATAGCTATCACATATAGTCCTTCGCAAAAGTGCAATTGCTATCATGTCGTCTTCATGCGGTGACCATGATAGCCTCATCAATGAGCAAGGATATATACCTCGCCATGAATCGCTTCGAGAATTATTTGAAAAGTCGAAATTCGTCACGCCCAATTATAATTTGGTGAAAACCTGCGCAGAGATGAAGACTTCAGCTATCTTTGGCTACGCGACCGACAATGGATTTATTCATACCATTTCCCGTGAAGCATTATTCTTGGCACCCATAGGTACTAACTTCAGCGAGGTTGCTTCTTTTTCACCTCTAGTGCGAGAATACTTTACGGCCAAGCAACTCCATGGCGGACTGCAGGCACGTCAAATTTGAGAGGTATGCATTACTTTCGGCTTCATCAAATTGAGTGGACACAGGTGATTTAATTTGAATTTCAAATAGAACTTTTCAAAGCGGGTATTTATGGTGCCGTTTACTGTTGTCTTTTTCAATATAAATTGCCTCATTTAGTTTTTAAGGCCTTCTTTGAGAATTGGAATGAGATGACTCACACTGCTCTACTAAAAGATGGTGAGATTAGTATATCTCTGTGGGACTTAAAACACATTACAGGATTGCCAATATGGGGGGAAGTTTTTTATGATGAATACAATCCCGAAATCATTGGCGAAGGGGTACGCCCACTATATGATTGTTATTTTCAATTACTTGGTCAAACTAGTGCATATCGTGGTACTTCTGCTCGTAGCTAGATCAATGCATGGTTTTATCCTGACGAGCTGTAGACATTAGAAATACACCATCTGAGAAAGATCCTTTGAGTAAATTGAGGTATAGGCACCGATTTCATCCTAAGTATTGGGATTAGCGCAATCATCGAAGAGTTGATAGGACCACTTATCTTGCTTTTTGGCTGAGCATTTTTGTACTTCCTTCGGATGACGGGAATGTCATTCGTCCAGAGACATTTTCAATGGCATATGAAATGGCAAGGGGTACGAGAGTTTCATTGGGGGTTCCAGTGCTTGCTTCATTATATCGAGCTTTCGATACTTTATCTAGAAGCTCTGCCCCAAATACATGTACCGTCTGTTTTCCGATGCATTATTTTGCTGCATGGTTAGCTTTCTATTTTCCCTTGACCTTTACCCGTTTGGAGGAACATGAGAAGCTCCCATTAATGGTAATGATTGCTAACCTTAAGACGAAAGATTTTTCGCCACACCAGACTCGTATGTTATTTCGCAGAACTCAAGATGGTTGGATGCCGGGTGTCAACTGGAGGCCTATTCGACGAAGCTTCCACTCTTCCACTGATTATCTTGTTGACCATCGGGAGAGTAACTTGGTGTTTTCCTCAGTGTTAACAATGGATGAATTTGAGTTCCTAGTGAGTATACGGCTTGACCTTTTACCTTATCGACGAGGTGATGATCATTATTTTTCGGTCTACCATCCCGCGCGCTTTGCTCGTCAGTTTTGGGTATGATCAGCATATACCTGGTAAAGTGGATCTATCATTGTCTCCAAATCCATCCATACATGAGATGCTTGTTTCTTGGGGAACCATTTTGTACAAAGGTTCTGGGGTTGACTTCTATTTGCCTTCTTCAAAGCGTGTTGGACTTACTTCAAAAAATTATGCAATGTGGTATCGAAATAGCGCAGACTCATATTTGAGCATGAAGGTTTCTCGTTTTTTACCCAGAATGACACACAAGCGTCCCCATGGTACTGTTGATAATTTGATGCCTTCTTTGAAGAAATACAAAGAAACCTCTATTGATAAAAGGTAAGCAATGTGTAACGGATAATTTGATGCCTTTTTTATTTTTTTTTAGTTTTATTCTTATTTATTCATGTTATTTTCAATTATTTTAAGTAGTTTTTTTATTTATTTTTTTTATTTATTTTTTTTATTTATTTATTTATTGTCTCCTTGCCTTTTATTATAATTTTGTTATTCATCTATTTATCATTATTGTTGATATATATACCTATAGATACATTTATAGCCCAAAATCAAAATACGGGAAAGCGATGGATATTTCTTCCCTATTAATAACTAACGCATGAATATATATTTTATTATCAGGGTTTGAGATGGATATTTCTACTTGATAATGGGGCAATGAAGAGGAAACATACGGCGCTGAGCCCCAAAAACTAAAATAAGCAATTAATTCGATTCTACCTTATTGCATTTTATAGCAATGTATATATATTTTATATGCACATGTCATAGACGTGAATATCGTAGCCTTTGTAACATTTCATATATATGCATATAAGTAGTAGAGATTTGAAAATTTTCTCTAGATACGAAGGTTAGGAACTGAATAGATCCTATCTAAGTAACCAGGTAAATAAATAATGAATAATCGTAATAAGAAAGTGATGGATAGTATCTCCTAGTACGATTAGTCATATTTATAAAAATCAAATCCCATTCAAATAAAGGATATATAGAAAACGAGATTATGGATTAAACTCGAAAATATATATTCTAATATTTGGATGTGCTACCTAATACTGATTTAGAGAGTAAGGTGGATACCCGATCTCTCCTTTATATTAGGTTAACAATTAAATATGCATATATAATAATAAATTGTGATAAATAAAACCCAAATTATTCTAACATCACTATAGAGTACCCCTCTCCGAGGGGCGCTGTGGGGGTGTTCCCGTCTTCCCACACGTAAACGACGAACGAACCTGACGAATTCTATGTGCCTATCCTGGTTTCCTAGATTTTCCGCAAAATATCTAGGTGGCGACTCCAACCCTTTCCCTCCCCGAGGAAGGTCGTCAACAGATGGCGACTCCGCTGGGACTCGTCAAGGCTCCATTTTAGGTGATAAAAAATAATATTGGGTTATATCTCCAATATACGAACATATGTATTTTACTTGATATTTAGAGGGCTTTATTTTTTATATATTTGATGAAGAATGTACATATTGCATATCACGTATTTCATTTATTACCCCAGGGTATATGCCCATCCATTTACCAGGAACAATCGAGCTTGCGTGCAGTGCACGTAGGTAGTCCGTAATGCTGGCCCCTATAACCCCAGCCAAGATGTTACCTGGGTTAGTACGCAACTAATGTACTATGTACATTGGTCGTTGGTAGGACCCCCAGCAATGAACAGGCTGTTAGGTAAGCCACTGGGAATAGCCGGAGCCTAATGCCACCAATGTGCATAGGTTAGTCCGTAAAGCCCAGCCATTCGTAAAGTACCCATATGCCACCCACAGCATAATGAGTCGGTGCCCCTAGATACAAACTTTTCTATCTTCTGAAATATTTCATTCATTTCTTTCCTTATTTTAAAACTTTTGCATTCATTCTTTCAAACCTTGCGCAGGTCAAGGGTCACCATGGAAAGTGAACAGTTGCGCACCATGCACATCCAACATACTGAGCCAAACAGAGAATTTTTGTTGAGACAGTGGAATGGTTTGAATTATGCAGATCAAGCGGCATGCAGACGAACCTTTGGAAGAATAGCAGAACTAATAGAAATACCAATCAACTGGAATATGATCAAGGGCATAGCATGGTTCTGGGACAATGACAGACGATGTTTTGTAATAAATGATGAAGATTTTTGCCCTCTGGCAGAAGAATATGGTGCAATGCTCCAAGGTAGTCTTACAGCAGCTCAAAAATGTTACGGCCCTTTTGATAATGTAAATCAGACGAGACAACTAAGCCGTTTCTTTGGGGTGGAAATGCCTGACATACAGCCCTATGTCTCTAAAGGAACGGGAATAACCGTTCGGACACTCGAGAAACTGTGTGGCGAGCTTATATCGAAATATGGCGAAAGAGACTTTAAATTGAAGACTTTGTACTTGCAGCATATGGCCTGGTATTATTCCCAGCTGCAACTGATATAATAGATGGCCATCTGTTCGATCTCGTATTCAACATATGGAATCAGAAGATCAACCCAGTATATTCAATACTAGCAGAAACTATAGCTACATTCAGCAGGTTAACTCGAAGAGGGAAAGGTACATTCACTGCTTGCCCACAACTGTTTCAGGCATGGATTTACCTGCATTTCCTTAAAACCTTTCGTCAAGTAATACAGTATATATGCAAGTCAGCCCAGCTTACGTCGCAAAGGAAGTAGAAAAACAAACATGGGAAATTGAAGAATGGAAGTCTTACTTCCAACAAGTACCAGAGATAAAGTGGTTCACCTGCTTCACCAATACTAATGACCAACTCCTTGTCTCTTGCAAAGATAAAGGGTGGGTGCCACTTATCGGGCCGTGGACATGCATAGCCTATGCTCCGATGATGTTCTTACGACAAAACAAATATCGGCAGATCAAATGCAAACTTGCGGGGATGGCGAAATGTGAATACGACTTATGGAGCAGAGAAAATGATCGCAGGTGGGACTTGATAAAAGAGATGAGAAACAGTTGGACAGAACGAAGATATCATGAGGCAAAAACATTCCAGATCAACTCAATTCCACTGAAGATTATCTCGAGTGGAGAAATAATATTGCAGTATCCATACTTGTTAACAGCATGCCGCGACTTTGAAGACAGAGAAGGACAGTTCAGGATTAAATGTTGATGAATACTATCGAAAAAAGAGAAACTCATCAGCAAACTCCAAGGAGGGAAAACAAGAATTAAGAGAAAACAACCCGTAAGTCTATTATTTACAGGCAGAAATCGAAAAGGTTGACATCAGAAAATAAACAAACTGAAAGTAAGAACAACAAATTGAAAGAGTCTGAAAATGTGAGACTGAGAAAAAGGAAGCAAAGACATACGAAGGGGAAGAACGGAATTGAACGCAAGAAAGCCGAGCAAGAACCACCATTTGTAAATCAAGACTGCAAGAAAACAAAGCACTGCTAGCACAATAATCCAAATGGAGGCAGAAGAGCTAACGTGAGGAAAACAAGTGCTCCGGTCAAAAGTAGAGAACAGAGAAAGGGGCATGAGAAGGCTAGAAGATGAATTAGTCCGGATAAGACAAGAGTATTGCTCGATTCAAATGGAGGATAGAGAAAGGCTCCATACCTATATCCAAAAATATGAACACACTCCGCGAGAGGCATTCGAGATGCGAGGAGTCGATCCAATGGGCCGTGAAGCAACTAGAAGAACAAATGATGAAGTACAACCAAGCAAGCGATCGCATCGAATACATAAAGACAGAAGGCTTGAGCTGCTTGACACAGTTTGAAAAGGCTAGCAAGAGGATCCCAGGAGCTTCGTGAGCACCTTACATCCAGGGGTTCCCGCCTACATAACCGAGGAGCTGAAATCTATTCGAGCATCCCTCGCGCCATATGTTGCGATTATAAGGAGATACAATGACACAGATGTAAATACTGGGACAAGCAGCAGGAGCTAGTGAAGCCCTAGGATATCTGTAAACAAAATGGTGTATTTCCTCCCTACTGTATTTTGGTTAAAATGTATCAACATTGACATAGATGTAAATACTGGGATAAGCAGCAGGAGCTAGTGAAGCCCTAAGATATCTGTAAACAAAATGATGTATTTCCTTCCTACTGTATTTTGGTTAAAATGTATCAAAGGCAACTATTGTACAAACCTCCTTCGTCTCAATGAAATAATCATGTTTGTCCTTAGTTACCAGACGCTGTGGAATGCCTATAAGTTCGTACATGGTGACAATTAGCCTATGCATATTTTCATAAGCATATTTATTTTATTTCTTTAAAACATCTTTTTTTTTCTTTAACATTCGCCCTTTTTCTTTTTTCTCGAGTTTTTGTGAACGCCTCCTTTGTTTTTATTTAAAAAGGCATTAATACCCTTACGATTGGGAAACCAACAAGAGGGTATTTCACGAGGTCTAAGGGAAAAGCCATGGGGACTTTCGAAGAGATCCAACAGCAGTCCGTCGAACAAGTACTGAAGGAGGAGATTCAATTGCTGAGGCACAAAATGAAAGACTTAGCACAACAGATTCGCGGGCTTCTAGCAATGCAGCAACCACCACCACTAGTGGCCCAATCCATTTGCGCAAGGATCTGCATCAACCCAAGCTCCAAACAGTCACATCGCAACCCCTACAAGAGCGACAGGAGACAGAAATGCGATAGCCTACCACCGCAGTCGTTGACGCCGACCAATACGCCGGTAACCACCACCTGTTTGGTATCCCAGCACCGAAAAGCAAAAAACAGTTGATCAGATGGATACATCCCTAAAGAGCTAAAGGTGTTGGAAGAAGCCAAGGGGCTGAAGATCCAGCACAATTCTGCATAGTAACTGCTTGGAAATACCTAAGAACTTTCAAGTCCGGACTTCGAAATACGATGGGACTACTGAACGGCCTCATGTGCATGTACAAATGTATTGTAGCAAGATGGGTGCATATTTGAAAAACGAAAAGATGATGATGTACTATTTTCAAGAAAGCTTGAAAGGGCCTGCAATAAAGTGGTACTTAAATCTTGATAAAAAGGAAATCCGTACATGGGGTGATTTGGCTAGTTGCCTTTCTCAAGCAATAATAAGCACAATGCGGACTCGCCCCCGACAATCTTCAGTGAAGAAGTTAACGATGAGCAAAGACGAGGATTTTCGGTCATTTTTGCTTAAAATGGAGGAACCAGCAGCACCAAATTGGACCCTCCATACCGGAAAGGAGTTGGTCGATTGCTTCATCCGACATTGAGTGCTTAAAACCAACAGTACAAGCTTTCATGCGCCAACGCCATTGACTTTGCACATCTGGTACGCATTGGCGTTAGGGTGGAAGGGGCCCTTAAGTCAACTGATAGTGACAAGAAGGGCAAAAAGAAGGATGAGGCAGTACACCAAATCACAACCGGGACAACACAATTCGTGCATTCTCCGTAC
Organism: Xerophyta viscosa; assembly: GCA_002076135.1. Taxonomy (NCBI): domain Eukaryota; kingdom Viridiplantae; phylum Streptophyta; class Magnoliopsida; order Pandanales; family Velloziaceae; genus Xerophyta; species Xerophyta viscosa. The sequence continues at coordinate 30,240 of MJHO01000578.1, read as the reverse complement.
AAGACTACATACAAAGGCAGTCAGCAAGTCCGCTCTCCTCAAAACCCAATATATATACAACAATACCGTCAAGGACAGCCTCGTAACCAGCCACCCCAACAGGGGCAAGCCACGAACCCCCAACCATACAGGAGCCAGCCACGTCCAAACAAGCAATATTACGATCCTTTGCCAGTATCCCAAGTTGAGGTCTTCAGGCAGCTGGTCAAAGAAGGACTTCTCGCTCCAATACCAACGGCTCCATGGAATCCTCCTTACCCTGCCTGGTACAAACACGACGCCCATTGTGATATCCACCGATGGGGCCGCAGGTCCACCCGACTGAAAATTGCTACGCCTTGAGGGCAAAGATATACGAGCTAGTGAATGCCGGAAAAATCAAGCTTAATCCGGTTCGAGCAGGGCACTAGTTCGAACACAGTGACACAAGATCAAGAGACATCGGGTATAAATATGATCGAGTTTGCAGAGCTTACCGAGGAAGATAACGAAGAAATGGCAATAAATGGGTTGTTTAAATTAGAGATCATTGAGTCAAGGGAAACGAGCAAAGCAATCGTAATATCATCAGAAGACACTTCCCCTTTTATCATCA
>MJHO01000578.1:18771-29328 GCA_002076135.1 Xerophyta viscosa | reverse complement strand
GCGTTGGACATCGTTATGCCCGTACAGGGAGAAGTAGGACTCCAGTTGGTCGATCCACCCATCCAACTTCTTGCCGTTCACCTCACTGTCATACACCGGAAGCTCCAACTTCGCATCGACCCTAATGGGGGCGAAACCGCTCGCCCATCCCTGCTCGGACCATGTGCCCGTGGATACCTCAGGCTCCTTCCGAGCTGCTTCCCGCTCCAACACTTAGCCTTCTTCACGTCTACGCGTATGATGCAAAGGTCCCCCATACTCCCCCACTGTCGCTCGGACCGCCGCCTCCGGTCGCGCTATAGGCGCTACGGTAGGTCGGGACTGCATGGCAGCTCTTTGGACTTGTGCTCGAGCATCCTCTCCACGTGCCCCGCCAACCGGTCCAAGCGCTCCTCCTCCCGTGACTCCTCTCGGCTGGACACCTCTTGCACGCGTGCCTCCTCTCCCGAGCGCCTAGCGTCCTCTTCGCCTTCATGGGGTGCCATGACCGTGTCAAGTCTTGTGGCAGCCATTCCTCGATCTTCCACGCTCCTAAGCTGTGATACCACTTGATCCGTATGCCCTCCAGGGTCCTAAGGTGTAACCGTGAGTGTCCTGGATGTAAATAGGATCTAGGGAAGAACAAGTTCTATTACAAGATTATTTTAAGTGGAAAAGAAGTGTTGGTCGGTCACCAACACACGTGCCTAGCTCCCTTGCTAACACTATCAACATCAAAAAACCACTTACAATCTCCTAGGTTGCCACACAACCCGCGGCCTCCCTAGTTTTGTGCTTGGACACCCCCAAGCCCCTTTGCCTACCCGGTCAAAGGAATTGAATACCCCACTACATGAGCAATAATCATAAATAAATAGAAAGAATAAACATGACAAAGATGTGCAGCCACTTGCAACTGCTGGCGCCCCTTCGGCTCCCTACACGCACGCCTGGTCGCTCGCACGTCTGCCCGGCTCCCGCGTCCGCGCGCTCTCGCGTCCTGCACCCATACGAGCCCAAGCGCGCCCGCATGCCCGAGTCCACTGCGATTCTCCCCCGCACGCCCATGCGCCTGTTGAAGTCCTCGCTTACACGCGCCGCCTGCGCGCCCGTGCCTCTTAGCCTCCCGCGCGCCCGTCGCCGCGCCCGCACAGTCCGGTCCCCGCACTCATGCTCGGCTAAGGCATGTCACGCACCCAAGTCATATTGCATGCACCTCGACCCAAGAGCCTCCTGGATCCTCGGTCACCCGAACTTGGTGGTATCCTGATTTGAGGTCCAACTTGGTGAAGAACTTTGCGGGCTGAAATTGATCGATATAGTCTTCTATTCTTGGTAGTGGATAACTATTCTTCGTCGTGATTTTTTTCATGGCACGGTAGTCCACACACATCCTCCAATCCCCATCCTTCTTTGGCACCATGACGATGGGTGAGCCACATGGCGAACTGCTTGGCTTGATCACCCCTTGCTTCATAAGCTCTCGTACTTGGCGCTTGATTTCCTCGCTCTCCAATAGCGAGTGCCGGTATAAAGAACACAGGCATTTACTCTTTCACATTAAGCAAAGGCGCGCCCTTAAGTAGCGTGATGCTATGCTCCACCTCTCGCCTTGGTGGAAGCCCGCACAGCTCGGCGAACAACACCGCATGCCTTCGCATAAGCCACTACCTCTTGCCTTCGCTCCTTGGATAGATGCCCCGAGATCACCTCTTCTGGCGCAAGCTCTGGCCGAGCCTCCCGCACCACTAGCATCAACATGCGGCCACTCGCATTCACCATGCGCTTGGCCTGCGCGACTGTGGCAAGTTATGTTGCCTCCGTGCCCCTTGTCCCTTCTAGCATGTATGTCTTGCCCTCCTTCACGAGCATGTACTGCTGGGCCCTCCTATAATACACCGCATCCCTATCCCAAAGGTAGGGGTTACCAAAAATCACTTGGCAAATGTCCAAAGAAACTACCTCGCATTCGACCTCATCGATGAACTTGGCCGTCACCGCGAACTTGAATTTGCATTGTTTCGTGATCTTCAATTCTGTGTCCTTCTTGAGCCATCCTAAAGCATAAGGACTCAGATGTGGGGTAGTTTCCAACCCCAACTTCTGTACTAGGCTCTCGGAGATGAGGTTCTTCTGGCTTTCTGAATCAATGATTGCCTCCACCAGGCCATACTTCACTTGGATCCGAAGTTGGAAGAGCTCCTCACGCTCCCTTGCGCCCGACCCTTGGCTCGGCTTGCACCGCCTTGCCTTTGCTGTCCGTGGCCTCCTCTCTGGCTCCCAGGCACGCACCATCAATGCAAGTGTCGGGTCTGTCTCATGCATCGCTAACGGTGCCCCGTCCGTGCCCGCGTCCGTGGTTGCCACCAACGTCGCCTTTCCCTTGTCCGTGCCCTTCCTCTTAGGCGCCAACTCTGGATGCAACGTCCAGCACTTCTTTTTGATGTGGTCCTTTTTCTTGCAGTGGCCACACTCCACATCTTTGTACTTGGACCCCTTGGAAGTCCCTTCTCCCGTGCTGCCCTCGGCCACACCTTGCTTGCCCTTGCCCTTGCTCTTGCACTTGCTCCTTCAAGAGCACCTTGAATGCGGTCCATATTACTCCCGCGGCGCCCTGCGTCCATAGGTGGGAATTCTACCACACCAGTGCATGGGATGCAAGTTTGAGTCTTGCGAACCCTATGCGTTGGGCATCGTCATGCCCGTAAAGAGAGAAGTAGGACTCCAATTGATCGATCCATCCATCCAACTTCCCGCCGTTCACCTCACCGTCAGACACCGGAAGCTCCAACTTCGCATCGACCCTAATGGGGGAGAAACCACTCGCCCAACCATGCTTGGACCGTGCGCCCGTGGATACCTCAGGCTCCTCCTGAGCTGCTGCCTGCTCCAACACTTGGCCCCCTTCACGTCCACGCATATAATGCAAAGGTTTCCCATGCTCCCCCACAGTCGCTCGGACCGCTGCCTCCGGTCGCGCTGTAGGCGCTACGGTAGGCCGGGATTGCATGGCAGCTCCTTGGACTTGCGCTTCGACCATCCTCTCCACGAGCCTCGCCGACCGGTCCAAGCGTTCCTCCAAGCGCCCTATCCGATCTTCCCGCAACTCCTCTCAGCTGGACACTTCTTGTACGCGCGCCTCCTCTTCTGAGCGTCGAACATCCTCTTCGCCTTCATGTGGTGCTGTGACCGTGCCAAGCCTTGTGACCGCCATTCCTCGATCTTCCACGTTCCTTAGCTCTGATACCAACTTGATCCAAATGGTCTACACGCCTCGTTGCAAGCCGTGAGGCCTCGGATTCTATACTATGATCTAGGTAGAAGACAAGGTGTAAACTAGAATTGTTTGAAGTGGAAAGGTTGTGCCGGCCAATGCCCTACACTCCCATATACTATGCTTTCTTAAAAACCACTTACACCAATCACTAGTGTACCACACAGCCCGTGGCCTCCTAGTTTTTGTTGCTTGGACATCCCCAAGCCCCTTTGCCTATCCGGTCAAAGGACTTCAATATAATGAGGAACATGAATACAACAAGGTTGGACAGCTGCTGGCGTCCCTTGGCCTAGCCACGCCTTGCACCTCTTGGTCTGGCCGCACCCTTTGGCCAGGCCGCGCCTGCGCCGCTTGGCCTGACCGTGCCCGCGCCCCGCGCGCGCGCCCTGCCTGCTCAGCTACCGCGCCCTGCCTTCTCAGCAACCGCTCCCTGCCTGCTCAGCTACCACGCCCGTAGTCCCGCGCTCATGCCAGAACCTTCGGTCTCCCGTGCCCACACACGCTTGCTCCACCTAGCCTTCCACACTCCCATTTGTGCGCCCGCACCAGTTAGGTCAACCCATGCTCGTGCTTGGCTAAGTCACACAATGCAACCACCCTTATTAAATCCACCTTGACCCAAGAGCCTCCTGGATCAACATTAGTCTAGTCTGGTTGAGTATGTGGGTGGGTTCCCTGGTTATACTCGTGATAGACTGACTTGTGGGTATATGAGCGGTGTTTGCTTTGTATGTTTTAGCATTGGATCTATGCTTTATATGTGATGGTCATTCTTGTTATGTGATTTATGGCATTTGTATGGGAGTTTGTATCATGTTGGATTTTGACATGGATTTGAAATACTCATGGATGCTTTGTGATATATCATTACATGGCTGATTAGCATGAATTAATTTATTTATGTGGTTGAGCATGTGGATTTACGGTTGTTCTACTATGAATAGTGTATGAGTATGATTATACTTGGTTGGCACTTTAGTAGAATGTGATGTAATGGCATAACATGCTTGATGCATCGTTCTACCTGGCTTGTGTATGGTTTATAATTCATAAGGTAGGACGAGATTATTTTATGTTGACATAGCGGATAGCTATGTAGTTTGTTTACTAGGATAGGTGCGAGAGCGGACCTTAGCTCTGCGGCACTTTAGTAAACATAGTTGTGACATACGCTTGTGTGACTAACAGGACTTAGTCTATCTGATTGAGTAGGTGAGCGGACTTGCTCTAAAGTTACTCCAGGTAGGGAGGGTTAAGATTAGCGCGGGTTAGTTGTATGTTCATTTAGTACCCGTAAGTCGAGTAGTTTTACTGGCTAGGGTGACGAAGATGATGAACCGATTACAATGAGCGTCTAATCTTAATGAATGATGTCTCTATTGAGGCCGGGCGTAGGGTGATCACTCTTAGCCAGGGTGGTTCCTACGGTGTGCGAGGCTCAGGGGTGTGCCTTCCGGAGGGCATGCAGCTACTGGGTATCTCTTACGGGACGCCATAAGATCGCCCCTACCGTAGGTTTGGTGCTTCGGATGTGCACTAGAAGAGGGTAACCAAACCTTGTTACCGTGGGTCAATTCGAGTACCTAAACTAAACATTAGAGGACTAATTGGTTTGGGTTAGTGATTTCACCCTAACATAATCCAAGATATCAATGGCATAATTGATTTGGGTTGGGTGGCGGATTTGACATATTGACATGGTAGCTTGTATGCGCATTTTAGCTTATGTTTGGATCTGTTTGACATATTGACATGGTGGTTTGGATCTGTTTATTAGCTTATATCTTTATGTGTTGTGCCTTGGATGACTTATGCGCTTTTGGCATGTTTAAATTGTTTTATCTTGCGGTTCAGTACAAGGTAGTTTATCGTTTGTTGAGCTTTATTTTAAGCTGACGATGGTTTTGTTTTTACATTTGTGTTATGGGTGGTTACTCGTTGTTAGCATGCATGACTGATGTATGCATGTGGGAGTGGCTTGGCATGCGAGTTATGTATTGGTATGCATGTTATGTTTGCATACAGTATATTTATGGGCATGTAGTTTTATTTTTGTGTATCTGTTTACGCTTTAGTTTCTATTGCTTGCTGGTGTGATGCATGTTGGTGTTTGACCAGTGCCTTAGCAGTTGACGTAGGGGGCTGCTGGGGTGGGTCACTCACTAAGTATATTTTATATACTCATATTGCTACTTTTTCCCTCAAGTATTTGCGAAGTCCGCTGGCAATCGTAGAGCGAGCTTCAGGGTGCTGAGGATTGTAGTGGGACCAAAAATGTAAAATTTAATCTTTTCGCTGTATTTTAATTAACTTTGATTAATGTACTATTGTGAATTGGAAGTACTAGCTCATAACATCTGCTTTATTGTTTAAAATTTTCTTGCCCCCGGCCCTGGGGCGCCATAATCTATCTGTAGGATCACGACCCCAATCTGCATCGGAATAGGCTGAGAGCTAAAGTGAATTTGATGAAGGATAAAACAAACCGTGAAAAATAGTATTCTTGACATATCTCAGAATACGATGAACTGCAGCAAAATGGACTGATCGTGGGAAAGATATGAATTGACTGACATGGTGAACAACATAAGCTATATCAGATCTTGTTACAGTGAGATAAATTAGACTTCCAACAAGCTGTCGACAAAGGCTAGGATCTTGAAGTGGTTTGCCAGCTAATGAACCAAGTTCCGAATTTTCTTCCATCGGAGAGGCCGCAACATCACTATCAGATATACCAGACTTGAAAATCAAATCAGAAGGATATTTTGTTTGGGACAAATAGTAACCACAACTACTGGAGGTGACCTCAAGTCCATGAAAATAACTAAGTCTTCCAAAATCCTTCATTTCAAACTTTTGACTTAAAGAAAGTTTAATTTCATGTATACTCTTAACATCATCTCCTGTAATAATCATATCAACCACATATAATAATATTAAGATTAACCCTGAATCTGTTTGTCTTCGAAAAAGTGCAGCATCATAGGCACTTGAAGTGAAACCTAGCAATATCAAAACAGAACTAAACTCGGAAAACCATGCACGAGGAGCTTGTTTAAGTCCATAAAGAGCTTTACAAAGACGACATACTTGACGTGGAGAATGGGAATATCCTGGCGGCGGCTGCATATAGACTTCTTCATTGAAATCTCCATTGAGAAATGCGTTTTTGACATCCATTTAAAAAAGAGACCATTTTCGGGAAGATACAACTGCAATAACAGCCCGTACGGAGGTAAGACGAGCAACCAGAGCAAACGTCTCTTCATAATCAATTCCGTATTCCTGAGTATAGCCTTTCGCAACCAAACGTGACTTGTAACGTTCAACACTCCCATCTGCATGAGTCTTAATCTTGTACACCCACTTGCAACCTATGACAGATTTTCTAGAGGCTAATCGACTAAATCCCAAGTGTTATTTCTAATAAGTGCATTTAGTTCTTCATTCATAGCTTTTTGCCAAAGAGGATCTTTAGAAACTTCGGAAAAATTTTGGGGTTCATGAAGAGAAGCAAGAGCAAAATAACAATGGTAATCTTTTAGTAGAATACTAGGTTTACTCACCCTTCCTGATAATGTACGAATTTCTTGAGTTTGATGTGAAGGAGAAGCATGAAAGTCACTTGTGCTGGATGTAGACGAAGAGTTTGGGTCGAGAAATTCCGTAGAAGTGGTGTCGGTTATATCTATTGAATTAGGTTGGATCGTAGAAGTTAAGCTAGGAACAGTATCAATAGGATCATCAACATAAATTAATGATTGTTGTTTGCTTAAAGAATCGAATGAAGCAACATTTGAAAACAAAACATGTTCCCAGAAAACAACATGACGAGAGATTCGCAATCGTTTTGATATAGGATCATAACAACTGTCACGACCCGTGACCCGGGGCCGCGACGGCTAAGGAGAGAAACAAAGGAGAACATAAAATCCAGAGTATCGCAATGCAGAAGCTCATGCTAAATAGATCACGAAAACAAGGATTGAGCCGAGCCTGGGACTATCGGCACCGGCTAGTAACCACGGAGGAGGTGGAACCCGCCTCGGGCGCCGACTAAGCTTGTCAAAGATCCTAAGATATCAATCTCCTCCATTGACATCAAAGTATCTAGGACAATCTTAGGTCCTAAATATAAAACATTTGTAATAAAAACTTAGAAAGACGTTTCGGAAATACCGGCTCAACCTGTATTTTTCTAAAAAAATTCGGAGGTGCTAAGCCTCTTAAATACATTTATACAAGACCCTAAAAGTATCGAAAGTATTTTTCGGAAACCATTTAAAAGGAAAATCGAAATTGTCGAATTTCAGAGAGTGTTTTCGGTCGACCGAAAGTTGAGAACCGGTCGACCGTCTCAACCAATGAGCACAAATACCTGCTGTAACAGTTTCGGTCGACCGACCGATATTATCAGTCGACCGGAAATATCAGGAAATCAGAAAATAGTTTTCAGAAATGAGGTGCTAAGCCCTCGAAACTTCGTATTTTACCCGGGTATTGGGAATCAACCTACACGTCCATCATCTACCATAAGGTTTACAACGTGTAGGACCTCCCAAACACCCAAAACACGCTGAAGGCGGCGAAATCTAATTCAAAAACTCCTTAAAAGACCGAAATAAACGGTAAAACAAGTTTGAATGCGTCAAAACTACTGAATTCCGGTTTTCCATGCTTAGTATTCATTCCAACACACACAAAAGACCAAATAGGGTCAAACACACATGCCCATACATTCCAATGCCCTCTTGGGGTCAAAACACCATGTTTATAAAAATGCAATTCCTCAATATAAATACTTTAGATTTTCATACAACTTGAGAACCAAAAGCTTTACAAGTAATTTTTATTATCAATTTTCCAAGGGAAGTACATGCCACGTGTAGGTTAATGCTTCATTTATGTACATCTTATATTATAAACTATGTGTGACAAAACTAGTATACAAAATGAAGTCTGTACAATTGTTAGTCCCCAAGAACCCCAAAATACCTTCTAAAATCCCTCTCGCTAGCTACGGACGGCTATGCGAGCTCCTTGCCCTTTTCGCGGATCGGATCTGAAAAACAGGGCACAAAGCGGTGAAGTCTTATGACTCAGCGAGCGGCACATCGGTGTCCTCCCCTGGAGCACCAATGCCACACCGCACACAAAACACAAACATAACTATTAGCATCACATACACACCACAAGCATAATCGTTTCATATGCATAACCAACAAACATGTTCATCACATGTGTACAATAAAATCAACAAGCATGCTTTGGCTCGTAGCAGTAATAATCACCCAACCAACCAATTATGAAATCTTTTTGTTAAGTCAGCGTGATTCACTAACCCATCGCAATTAGTCAACATTGTTCATTTAGGTAAGGTAGGTCCGACACAAACTCTCTAGCCAAGGTAACTAACCCCAACCTAGGCTAAAGCAGTTCCGGACCGCCTACACTCATACCAAAGGGCAATTTGCCCGCTGTCGTCGGGTTTTCCCGTTCACGACACAACACTCACGGTAGGGGCGACCCCAAAGCGCAAAATGGAGGCTACTCGGACTCTTTACGCCTTGTGCAACCGAGCCTTGCTCAACGAAGCAATCGCCAGGCCAACGGCTGATCCACAAGGTACTACGCCCATCGTCCTCCGTAGGGCTAATTCCCGCCTTAGGTACCACAGTTAGAACCATCCGCCCCCCGATATATATAATCACCCGGAATCAATTACATCGGGCAGAACTCAATCGAAATAACTCGACGGAGAAACTAAACTACACGGAGTACCTAACAATTTTTTATTAACACAAAACCAATACGAGTGTTCCTCTAGCGCATTTTCTCTACACTTCGTAATACAATGCTCACATAAACATCACACATTAGCATGGAAACATAGTTATTGAGCAAACCATACATAGTTCATAATTTTCGAACTTAACACAAATGTACACAACATGATAACTACTCAAAAACTAGCATTCTTAGCTATCACAAAGGTAACATATAGCATGTTACAAAAACATGATTTCACCAACATCAACAATATACATCAACATTAGCGTTTTTGACCCGGTATAATTTCCATCAAATGCAAAAATGTAAATACCCCCAAGCATAACATTAATTGCATCTTTCCCGTGCAAAACCAACACACACACACATGGTGTTAAACCGCTCACCTCGAAATCCAAGCTTTCCCACTAGCTCACCCCAAAGAACTCCAAGAAAACCGAATCAATGGGTATCTAGATGTAGAGCAAGGTTGGAGAGTGGTGAAAAATCAAGTTTAAATCAAATAAAAATCTAAGAAAAGGAGATGATCCACCTAGGGGGAACTTAACCTAGGGCTCCAGACTGCTCTTCTCGGGTAGAAATGAAAAAGAACCCCAAACAACACTAAAAAAATTACCCTCACCTGCTCCGATCGGTCGACTGAAACAACAATCGGTCGACCGAAAGTCCCAAAAGCGCATAAACAGATTCAGCACCACACTCGGCCGATCGCTACGGATGCACGCTCGCGCCGACGAGACCCCAACTATGCGCAGCATCGTTCCAACGCGACCACGCATGCCATCCCACACGAAAGCAAAGCCTCAACAACACCCATGTCAAGTCCAAGAAAACATAACACACATACACAATCATGCATGTCTAGGACTTAGCAAAATTTTTCAACAACCACATACAAGTCTACATCATCAGAGCTAAAGACTACGAAAAGCTAGTTTGGCCAACAGACCTCACATCCTCCCCACTTAGGGGATTCGGTCCACCCGAATCGAATACGTGAGGGAATCGCGCACAGGCATATCACCTCGGGTTTCCCAGGTAGCTTCCCTCGAACCGCTGATTGCGCCACAAAATCTTTACCAACGGTATCACTTTGTTCTTCAAAACCTTGTACTTCCGATCTAAAATTTGAACCGGCTGCTCTAGATATGTAAGATCTGTCTGAACTGGGAGAGTAGTCAGTACTGTAACTGCTGTCAGCTCGTCCATACACTTCCTCAGCATCGAAATGTGAAAGACATCATGAATGTGTGATATCGACTGTGGAAGCTCAAGTCTGTATGCTGCGCTGCCTATCCGCTCAACAACTCTGAATGGCCCAATATACCTGGGGCTCAACTTTCCCTTCAACCCAACTCGCAGAACGCCCTTCAACGGAGAGACTTTCATATACACAAAGTCTACCCAACCTGAAACTCTAACTCCCTGCTGACGCCTGTCAGCGTATAATGATTCTCTGGCGGGACTGAGCAGTCTCCAGTCGCTGACGTATCACCTATATCTTCTGG
>MJHO01000578.1:0-18170 GCA_002076135.1 Xerophyta viscosa | reverse complement strand
CCAGGCCTCAAATGTTCCGGCCTTTCACTTTCTCACATACCACACACCGCGCTATGAAGTCCCTGACCTCTCTCTTCATGTCTAGCCACCAAAACTGCGTCTTCAGATTCTTGTACATCTTTGTGACCCCTGGATGCATTGACAGTCTGCTGTTATAAGCCTCGGATAAGATCTGCTGTCTGAGCTCGGTATCTTGTGGAACACACATACGGCGTCTGTATCGGACAATATCATCTGCTCTAATGTCATAATCTGTCACCCTTCGGACTCAAAGCGCGCTCGTACCTCCTGAAGTGCAGCGTCGTTCTGCTGTGCCGTCCTCAGCCGCTGAAGTAGCTCCGTCTCGACCCTATACGTAGCGAAAAGGACCCCTGGTGCACGCTATACAGAACGAAAGCCAAGGCGGCCAAACTGCTCCGCGAGATTCCACTCTAATATATATAATCCGTCAAGGCGAGTGGAGCTCTTTCGGCTAAGAGCATCAGCTACGACGTTTGCCTTGCCAGGATGGTAGAGTATACGCATTGAGTCCTTCAAGTATTCCAACCACCGTTTTTGCCGCAAATTCAATTCCTTCTGTGAAAAGATGTAAACTGTAGGCTCTTATGACCTGTGTATATCCTCCGAAGTCCTCCCCATAATAGTAATGCTCTACAATTTCAACGCAAATATGAACGCGGCTTAACTCTAAGTCAAATGTACGCGGATAGTTTACGCCTCGTTGTGTCTTCAGCTGTCGAGATCCATAAGCTATAACTCGGCCAGCTGCATCAACACGCAACGCCAAGCCACTACAAAGAACGCATCACCGATCTACAAAACGCCCTGATCATCAGGTAAAGCCACCATGGTGTGGTGTCAAATCTACGGCTTGAGTTCCTGGAAGCTCTGCTCACATGCATCACCCACTCGAACCGAACGGCTTTCCTAGTCAATTTGGTCATGCGGACTCGCCAACCTCGCAAAGTTCTCAATGAACTCCGGTATAACCCGGCCAAACCAAGAAAACTACGAACCTCGGTCGCATTCTTGGGTCTCTTCCACTCGAGGACGGCATCGACCTTAGTCCGGATCGACCGGCCACGCCCTCTGGACACAATATGACCCAAGAAATGCACCTGAGAAAGTCAGAACTCACATTTGCTAAACTTAGCAAATAATCGTTTCTCGCGCAGGACCTGCAAAAAAATTAAACCCATTTTCTCAAATGTTCGTATGCTCCTCCTGGCTACCGAGAATAACACTAGGATTCATAATAAATTACCACACAAATCGATCCAAAAACGGCTGGAAGATTCTATTCACCATATCCATAAACGCTGCCGGTGCGTTCGTCAATCCGAACGACATAACAAAAAACTCAAAATGACCGTATCGAGTATGAAAGGCTGTTTTCGGCACGTCCTCGGGTCTAACCCTCAACTGATAATATCCGGACCTCAAATCTATTTTTGAAAACACGGCGGCCCCTCTCAACTAATCGAACAAGTCATCTATCAGCGGCAATGGATACTTGTTTTTGATCGTCAACTGGTTCAGCTGTCTGTAATCTACGCACATCCGTAGACTACCATCTTTCTTCATTACAAATAATACAGGTGCACCCCACGGAGATGAACTAGGCTGGATGAACCCCTTAGCTAACAACTCTCCTAACTGGGTTTTCAATTCTGCTAATTCAGCCGGTGCCATCCTATAGGGTGCCTTGGAGACGGGTGCTGCTCCAGGCACTAAATCAATCCGGTACTCAGTCTCTCGTTCGGGTGGTAATCCAGGCAACTCCTCTGGAAACACATCCGGAAACTCGCACACAATCGGAATACCCTCAAGCTGACCTGACCCAACATGCGGGTTCAACAAGCAAGCCAAGTAACCCGAACAACCTCGCTCCAGAAGCCTATTTGCCTTTAAGGCACTAATAATCGGGACACCCTTCCCCGACCTATCACCATAAAAGCTGTCACGACCCGCGACCCGGGGGCCGCGACGGCTAAGGAGAGAAATAAAGGAGAACACAAATCCAGAGTATCGCAAAGCGGAAGCTCATGCTAAATAGATCACGAAAACAAGGATTGAGCCGAGCCCGGGACTATCGACACTGGCAAGTAACCACGGAGGAGGTGGAACCCGCCTCGGACGCCGGCTAAGCTTGTCAAAGATCCTAAGACGTCAATCTCCTCCATTGACATCAAAATATCTAGGACAATCTTAGGTCCTGAACATAAAACATATGTAATAAAACTTAGAAAGACGTTTTCGGAAATACCGGCTCAACTTGTATTTTTCTAAAAGATGGTGCTAAACCTCTTAAATACATTTATATAAGACCCTAAAAGCATCGAAAGTATTTTCGGAAACCATTTAAAAGGAATTCAAATTGCGAATTCCAGAGAGTTTTCGGTCGACCGCAAGTTGAGAACCGGACGACCGATACTCAACCTAAAAGCTCAAATTCCTGCTGTAACGGTTCCGGTCGACCGACTGGTATTATCGGTCGACCGAAAATATTAGAGAATCAGAAAACAGTTTTCAAAAATTAAATACTCGCCCCCTCGAAATTCGTATTTTACTTGGGTTTTGGAAACCATCCCTACACGCCCATGCATCTACCTTGGATACACGTGTAGGAACTCCCAAACACCCAAAATACGCGAAGACGACGAATTTAAAATAAAGAACTCTTTAAGAACCGAAATACGGTAAAATAAGAGTTGAATGCATCAAAACTCAATTTTCAAACTTAACATTCATTCCAACGCATACACGTTACCACATAGGGTCAAATACACATGCCCAACCATTCCAAAGCCCACTTGGGGTCAAACACCATATTTAGTAAAATATAAACTTTTCATATAAAACTTTAGATTTTTATACAACTTGAGATCCAAAAGCTTTACAAGTAATTTATAAAATCCCAAAAAGAAATACACGCTTGGTGTAGCTTAATGCTTCATAGAAACTAAAATTTATTAAAAATGATGGGGTGTGCAAACGAGTGCTAGGACGATTAGACTAAATCGTTAATTCCGGTTCGTTGTGGTTGTAGGATGCCACCACGCGGACGACCTCGTCGTGCCCCTGGTCAGGGTGAGCAGGATCCGCCACCAGCTGGCGCGGATCTAGCTAGGATGATTCAGGAGGCTGTGGCGGCAGCGTTGTAGGCTGAGCGTCAGGCCCTGCAGGCAGTACCTCAGACAGTTGAGGCAGCGCCGGCAGATGTTCAGGCCGAGCCAGAGGCAGTGCCAGCTCTTGTTGTGGATCCGAGGAGGAAGGATTAACTCGACTATTTGAGCCGTTTTCAGAAGAGGAGCCCGCAGAAATTCGAAGGTAGTGGGATACTGATAAGGCAGACGACTGGATACTTGATATGGAAAAGAACTTCGAGATCTTGATGTGTCTAGATGAGTACCGCATGGCTTTGGCTACCTCCACTTTCACTGGCATAGCGGACCGGTGGTGGAGAAGCGTGAAGGGGCAGTTTGAGCAGTTTGACAGTTGGACAGATTTCTTAGTGCTTTTCCGCTGGCAGTATATCCCAACGACCGTAAGGAGGCAGAAGCAGCAAAATTTGAGCAGCTAAAACAGGGAGAAATGTCCGTCTGGGAGTATCACGCGAAGTTTGTTTCCTTATCCCAGTACGTCCCTTACCTTTTGGCCGACGAAGAGAACCTAGCGAGAAGGTTTCGCGATGGGTTATGAGGAGAGATAGTGAACAAGATGGGTGGTTACGAGTTTCCTACCGTGCACCAAACCCTAGTAAAGGCTCAGAATATTGAGGCAAACTGAAAAAGATACATTGTGGAGAGGTCGCAAGCAGACAAGAAAGGGAAGACCAAGCAGTGGCCGAAAAAGAGGAAGCAGGGCGAAGTCACCGATACCCGCACCACTCTAAGTGGGAGGGTAATAAGCAAAAATGGAGACAGGATGTTGAGTGTTTTAACTGTCATGAGAAGGGGTATGTTAGCCGTGTTTGTCCAAAATCGAGACAGTTCAGGCGCCAGGATGGACCGCAGCAGCCCACGCCGTTGCAGATGCTGCAGCCACCACAGGGTCAGCTGGCACCTCGACCCATTGCGCCTCAGGGGCGAGCTGGGCAGCCGCCGAGAGTGCAGGGCAAGGTGCACGCATTGACCAGTGAGGAGGCAGGCGGGAGCTCTTCGGCCATCACAGGTACTTTGTCAGTTTGCAGGATTCCAGCATTTACTTGTTTGATTCTGGTGCTACGCATTCTTTTGTTTCTGAGAATTTTGCTGTTAGATTGCCTGCACGATATATTATATATGATTGCTTGTTTGAGATTACCACTCCCGCGGGTTATGTATTGTTGGCCGATAGTTGCTACCGTGGGTGTGAGATTCGTGTAGGGGACCAAGTATTACTTGGGGATTTGATCGTGCTTGACTCTGCGGGTGGTACGCTGTACTGAAACGCAACTCTGTACCCATCTGCTGCTAGAAAGCTCTCCAAAACCTGGAAGTGAAGCGAGGATCTCTATCCGACACATTGCTCACGGGTACCCCATGTAGTCTAACGATCTCCGCAATAAACACTCGTGCCAACCTCTCGGGAGTAAACGTACTCCGAATCGGGACAAAGTGTGCGGTCTTCGTCAACTGATTTACAATAACCCAAATAGCATCAAAACCGTGTCTAGTCCTCAGCAAACCCTGCACGAAATCCATAGTCACGTCCTCCCACTTCCACAAAGGAATCTCTGGTGGCTGAAGATAACCTCCGGGTTTCAGGTGCTCTGCCTTAACCCTTTGGCAAGCCGAACAACAGGCCATAAACAGGCCTTAACCCTTTTGCCACCTGGATGAACAGATGACCGGCTGTCATGTCCCTCAGACAAAATCTGACGCCGAAGCTCATCATCACTAGGAATACAAGTACGGCCCCGAAATCGAGGGATATCATCAGATCCGACGCTATACTCTGAAGTCTCACCTGACTCTAATCTATCTCGTATACCCTGCAAAGCCGCTTCCTCCTGCTGCGCAACTCTGATCCGCTCCACTAGCTCTAGCACGACTCGATGTCGACACCCCATTTTGTCCGGCCGGTAACCACGATACACTCTGAATCACATATGTAAATTTTATGACATGGACATGATAACATATATATTATTATATATATATATATATATAAATATATATATTATTTGACACATAACAACATATAATCCATTATACGTACATATATCTAAACAACCCATGAAATATACACGCACAATACACGACTATACATATTACTGACTTGTATAACTATATATGCACATATATACATATACATTAATACATATGATGATACATGGAAACATACATACAGATATAAATATACATGCTCACATATGTAGATACATGCATAGTAACATACACACATACATATGCGTACATAAAGCGTATGCACACATATAACATACATATACATTTACATAAGTGAATGCATATATACATATAACCTTATATATACACATGTTTATACACATAATCTCACATATATACATATGCATACATAAACATAAAAAATACATAAGTGCATATACAACACCTATATATATACATGCACATGATAAATATGAAATATTAAGAAAAAATATATATTTAAAAAAAAAGTATATATACAATGATATGGGGTGGCTGCTGTGCAGCCACCCCACACCGACCTCTCTCTCTCCTCTCTCACATACCCAAACCTAAACCCTAAAACCAAACATGAATGGACAAAACTACCCAAAACCTATATAAACAACCCAGTTTCTTCATTTCTGGACAGCCAAGAGAGGGGGCAAGAATACCAAGAAAACTAAGAGAGAAAGCTTAGAGAGAGAGAGAGAAAATTTAGAGAGAGAGAGACGTGTCATACATCCAGCACGAGAGAGACAGAGGGGAGTGCGAAAGAGAAAGAAGAGAGAGGCGAGCTAGAGAAGAGAACCACCCAGACCTGGCCAGCCAAGCTCTCTCCTTCCACTTCTCTCTATCAAAAGATCCTGCACCTGCTCTCGCGCCGGGAGCCACGTAGACCCGCAACTGCAATAGGCCAAACACCTTACTCGCTTACTAAGACGCTTCGAATCAAACTCTTTGAAAAATCTTACAGGTATCTTCTTTGGTATATGTAATAACTCAGTTAAGTCGTTATAAGAAACAGATCGGCTAGATTGGAACCGTCTCTCAGAAGGCACGATTGATGCTGAGACGCAGCCGAAATAACGCGAAAACATGCTAAATATATGATAACCTTTCGAACGAACGAAAAACGTCCCGCCATTAACGGTCAGGTAAGCGCTGTGGATGTATTAGAACGTATACGAACGAACGAGACGGTCTTCGGTGAGTTGCGACGGCCGGAAACGAAGAAAATAAAAAGATAACCGAAACTTGCACCGGTGAAAACACGCACATACAGTCATTAAAATCAAGTTTTGACATCACTAATGGACTCGGGACGGTCGAAAACCCTAGGGGGAGGTCAGGACGGCGAACAGCGGCGCCGGGGCCGCGCTCGGGGACGCGGCCGAGCGCGAGCGCGCGCAGCGCTCGTGTTTACGCGGAGACGACGATCGGACAGGGAGTCGGATCGTGCGTCCAATGCGAGCAGGCCGAATTCGGCCTGCTCGCTTCTCCCACAGCTTCAGTAAAGCGCGTTTTTTTTTTTTTTTAGCCGACATACTTTTTTTTAATATTTTTTATTTTTAATAGATAAATTTTAACATATAAATTAATCATGATAATAAAATCGAACGGTATATACATCGTCAAAAATAAAAATCGAGGGAGATGGATATTTCTCTCAAAATTAACACATAAAAATAAAAAGAAGTTGAGGAATAAAACGATGGATATTGCTTATTCCCACTCTCGTGTAAATATTACAAAATACGACACGAATATTATTATATATACAACGCATAATTAGAACAATCGAAAATACGGGGAAAAGATGGATATTTCTTCCCTGCTAATAATTAACGTATGAATTTATAAAAATATTATTAGGGTTGAAGTGGATATTTCTACCCTGATGATAATGGGGCGATGAAGAGGAAACGACACGGCGCTGAGCCCCCAAAAAATAAAATAATATTTATTCATTTTCTCTTACTTTAATTTATACATTTTGTAGCAGTGTATATTTATATGCATATATCATAGACGTGAATATCATAGTTTTGTAAATATATATAAAATTTATGCATTTAAGTAGTAGAGATTTGATTTTCTCTAGGTACGAAGGTTAGAAACTGGATGGATCCTAATCTAAGTAGTTGGGATAAATAAATGTGAATAATCGTAATAGGAAGTGATGGATATTACTCTCCTAATACGATTAGTCATATTTATAAAAATCAAATCCCAATCAAATAAAAGATATATAGAAAAGAGATGATGGATATTATCTCGACAAATATATATTCTATATTTGGATGTGTCTACCTAATATGATTTAGAAGAGTAAGGTGATACACGATCTCTCTCTTGATATTAGGTAACAATTAAAATTAATGCATATATAATAATAATAAATATGTGATAAATATAAACCCAAAATTATTTTAATCACCTATAGAGCACCCTCTCCGAGGGGCGCTGTGGGGGTGTTCCGTCTTCCCCACACGTAAACGACGAACGAACCTGACGAATCTCTATGTGCCTTATCCTGGTTTCCTAGATCTCCGCAAAATATCTAGGTGGCGACTCCAACCCTTTCCCTCCCCGGAGGAAGGTCGTCAACAGATGGCGACTCCGCTGGGGACTCGTCAGGCTCATTTAGGTGATAAAAATAATAGTGGGTTTATATATATACCCATATCAAGGATACATATATTTTAATTGATTATTTGTATTGCTTTATTTCTATTTGTATATATTTGATGAACAATATACATACTGCATATCACACATATCATGCTATTACCCAGGGCATATGCCCATCCAATTTACCAGGACAACCGGAGCCTGCGTGCAATGCACGTAGGTAGTCCGTAATGCCTGGCCCCAATACCACAGCTGAGATGTTATCTGGGTAGTACGCCGAGCTGATATACTATGTGCATTGGTAATCGGTAGGAACCCCAGCAATGACAGGCTGTTAAACAAGCCACTGGGATAACCGGAGCCTACGTACAATGTGCGTAGGTAGTCCGTAAGCCCAGCCATTATAGGTACTCATATTTACACCCTACCGGCATGCATGCCCAAAAATAAAAAATAAATAAATAAATAAGAAGCATAACTAAGTAGCTGATATTTTGCAACTTACATAATATACAAGCCCTTAATTGTTTTATTCTTTTTAGCATCTTAAGTCTCCCCTCATATCTAATCAGCAGCCACATCACCATTTCACAACAATTACTTTTGTATATGTACATTCTTCTTTCAAATCAATCCCAACATTTTTAGCCCAACTATCATCTGCCACATTACGGCATTCATACATATCCCATATAAACACAATTGGACATAGCACATCCCACAATTAGATCAAAATCCACTTTTCTATAACATGTACATATATCATTTTCATATTGACTTTTTGCAATATTTTGCCCTACGCTAGTTTATGACACTCTTTTTGATGAGTTTGTGAGATATCCTCTCTCCGAAGATACAGCTGATAATATCTTAGTAGCCACAACGACATACATAATAAATCCAATGAGCAAGCCCTAAAAGAGGAGATCCAGCTGCTGAGACGACAAAATGTACATCTTGCACAACAAATCCGTGCATTGCTGGCATTACAACTATCACATCAACTGCCGGCATCAATTGAGTCGGAATCTAGTTCAGCAAATACATCAGAGCCAATAGTACCGCAGCCCCTACGAGAGCTGCAAGAGCCTATCTTGCTGGCAAAACCGATAGCAGCCATTATGCCGACAGCTGATACATCAGTCACAATCTCAACTGCCCCGGCTACAATGACAACTCAAACAACTGATAAGCAGACATTGAACCAGATGGAGCACATACTCAAAAGAATTAAGATACTTGAAGGAAATAAGGGAATTGAGTATCCCGCCCAATTCTGCATTGTCACAGACATAGAAAATTCTAAAAGATTTTGAAGTCCCAAAGTTTGAGAAGTACGACGGGACAACAGATCCGCATATGCACATACAGATGTATTGCAGCAAAATGGGCGCCTATTTGAAAAATAAAAAGCTGATGATGTATTACTTCCATGAGAGCTTAAAAGGCCCCGCGATTAGGTGGTATCCCGCCCAATTCTGCATTGTCACAGACATAGAAAATTATAAAAGATTTTGAAGTCCCAAAGTTTGAGAAGTACGACGGGACAACAGATCCGCATATGCACATACAGATGTATTGCAGCAAAATAGGCGCCTATTTGAAAAATAAAAAGCTGATGATGTATTACTTCCATGAGAGCTTAAAAGGCCCCGCGATTAGGTGGTACCTCAACCTTGATAAGAAGGAAGTTCATACTTGGGGCGATCTAGCGCGCCTTCCTTAAGCACTACAAACAAATCTGACTTCACCCCAGACAAATCATCGTTGAAGAAGCTCACAATGAATGAAGACGAAGATTTCTGCTCATTCACGTTGAGATGGAGGAACCAAGCCGCTCAAGTAGAGCCTCCAATGACAGAGAAAGAGCTGGTAGATGCTTTTATTGAAGTTGAGTGTTTAGACCAGCCATCACTCTCTTGCGCCAACGCAATTGATTTCGCCCACTTAGTTCGTATTGGTGTAAGGGTCGAGAAGGCGCTTGAGGATAGCAAGCACGGGTATAATGAAGACGATATCTCGGAGAGCCATGACAGCAACAATTCAACAAACGACCAGGGGCAATAAGGACGAAGCCTTTGATACTATGGACGACCCTCCAACGAGACTGCACTTTGAATGTAACACCAGCTCATCATGTTTTGGGTTTAGAGTCAATCGTACTGATTGCCGCTACTCGTTCGAATGGAATGCTATGATGTAACAAAATTGCTCACATTTTATATCATGTTTGGAATATATTTTCATAATTTCTTGCAAACTACGCAGCCCCTCCCAAACCACAAATATTCTTACATTTATTTTGAATCACTCATTGACTTAAATAGCTTATGTTTAGGCGAATGAATTTACATACGAAAGAGATCTGGCATGAAATTTGGAATTGACTCTATCATGCATTGTCAAGAGCTATCAAATCCAACTTTTATCCACTCATATGCTCGTTCTAAAACAACCTGAACCTGCATAACTTCTAACCCATCAGCAATATAATACAATTAAACGTGACTTTTTAAAATTGAAAATAGCCAACGATTGACGTGAAACTATTGCAAGTCCGCAAAATCATCTCGATTAGGACGAATAACCTGAAAGCTACGCAACACATCAACGACGGCGTCTATATTATCAATGCGAAGAAAATTCCGATATGCATTTCTTCTCAGAAGCCGAGGAAAAACATGAGAGTATCGACATTCAAGGTAAGTCCATCCTTCGGCAATCCTGAAAATAAAAAGGATAAAAGAAGAAAAAAGGAAAATAAAGAGAATAAGAAAAGGATAAAAAAAAAGAAAAAAGGAAAAGAAGAAGAAGAAACAAAAGAAAAGCAAAAGAACAAAAAGAAAGGATGCCGAGAATGGATACCAAGCCTCTCATAAATTCCCTTCAGATGACCAAAAGGATAAGCATGCGTGCACCTAAGCGAAGTGCACCACACCCACAAGAAGAAGAGAAAAATATGATGCATCAATAAAGACTAAATTGCAGAGACGTGCAAATCGATGGGACTACGATAGCTTCACTTTAATCGTTTTGAAATATCTGTTTAATTGTAGTAATGCTGCTGCCCACCCATATATGCACATACCAATTTTCACCCAATACACGAAATAACCATGCTACGAACATATTCTTCATCTACCACACCCTCAATAACCACGATATACTCATGATATAGCAAATATGATAATTCATGACAAAGGTCAAAACAAATAACATCAATGATTTCTTTCAAAATGTAAATTTGCCTTCTTAAATAAGGAGGTACTGAGGCCAATATATAAAGATCCCCATAGCTCCACAAGGCAACGTATAACAAATTACCCATGACCTCCACACATAAAGACTAACCATAACCTTCACACATAAAGACTAACGCCCACAAATATAAAATCAAAGCCAAATATCCCAGTTTTGAGATGACACAACCTTCTCAGATAAAGCTCTACATCTCCAAAGGAAACCAATAGGCCCAAACCTCCACAATTACCAAATTGGCCAATATATTACCCAAATCTAAAACTGGGATGCAAATAGTATTGTAAATATGTTCACGACATGATATAAATGTGAATTCTTTTGTTACGCTTGCATGAAATTCGAACGATAGTTAAAGCGAATCAGTACGACTGACTCGATTTTCAGGTCGTATGTGCAGACCAAATCTTGCAATCAAACTGGGGCAATATGAACGATGATGACGCCGACATATGATATAGACTGGGGCAAATTTTTCTGGCAAAAAAATTGACGAATATGCATAAGCAGCACGCTGAGACAAACTATTACAACGAAGATTTAGCCAAGCATACTGGGGCAATTGTAACCCTATCCGAAGAAATGGAAATGCTACTCATGACCGTCAACAACGGGCATATGATGGGACATCCTATCAGCAACAGAAGTGATACAAATAAAATACGAGACGACATATCCAAACTCATTGAAAAGCGTTCTTAAACTATGCGGCGGAAATGTCAACAACTTTCTCTCCACTCATAACTCTCAATATCCTCGAATGGCGCCACAACAATCCAATCCTTTTTCAGATAGCTTTCTCTCAAATAACTCCAGTCCTCCACCACATGAACTTTCTCAATCTCAAATGTACAAATGCCATAATACAAGCTCAGACTACACATAGCCAAACACACTTTCAAGCAAACCATACCAGATAATCCTTTCATACAATATCATTATGAATTGCATAGCTCCCAAGACGAGCGATAACTCTTCAATATCCTCTATACGGTCCATGCGGCCCCTACCTGTTCATGATAAAGCCAAGCATGATCCATGGGGCCACTGCTTCATAACCTCCGATACGGTCTATGGGGCCGATACCTTGAGATATTCTGGGGTATTCTGAATGCGTTCTCAGATTTTTGGAGTTGTTCTGGAGTGTTATGAAGGTATTCTGAGCTGTTCTGGCAGTGTTCTCGGTGCTCCATTTTTGGGCTATTGTGGAGGTGTTTTGGGTGTTCTGGAGGTGTTCTGGGGTATTCTGAAAGGTTCTCAAAAGGTGTTTTGGGTGTCGAAATCTTTTATTTTTATATAGTGTTTGTGAGGGAGAAATTGTGGCTCCGAAGTTTAAGAACTTCAAGGACGTCTCTGTTGTTTCTAAGAGATGATGTATGGGATGTACTTTTTGAGTAATCTGCTATGCAAATATGACCGTAAAACATTTCCTTTAATATGCTTCAGCCACTCATGGATTATACTTCCTATGTTAATGGAAGTGCATTGTTTTTCACTTTGACTTATTATTATGTTTAGTGGAAAAGCTTCAGGATTCACTGTAAGATAGTTATTTTTTAAGAGAGTGAGAAAATATCAGTCATATACTTATGGAGTTATTTATTATCTGCTTCTTTTAGCAGTTCTTCGCGAGAATATCGATTCGATCTTGAGAATTTAAATCTAATGACATAACCGTTGAAGACAATGCAACTTTTCGTACTTGCAACTGCACAACAGCTAAGACAATCGCTGACATTTCTGACGAAGGGTGGCTGGTTTACGTTCGTCATTATCTTGGCAGTTGCTGTTGGTGTTTTGGTCTTCAATGTTAACAAAAATCATGAAAAGGTATTACTTATATCTGATCTTTGCAAAATTACTTGGAAGATATGATGTTTGCATATATCATTGCAGCACCTTCAGGGGTTTGTAAGGTACTCTAGGTATATTCCATAGTGGGTGGCCCTTGGTGCTGTATCTTCAATTGGACTAGGTAGGTTTCTGCTTCAGATTGCCATTTCGATCAGATGGACTTCTAATTCCCAGCTTGTTTTCGAGTTCTCATTCATTTAAGTAGTTTGAAATCATAGATAGAAGGATAATAGTTCGTCGAACTTATTAGTTGCATCACTGTGCATATTAATTCAAGCATCATATTTGAGTTTTGTAAGCTCTGCCATTTTTGCTTAAGCCTTGCAGCAAACTACTGTATTAGTCATATGTATAAGCATATGCATTTGTCATTTCACTCAAAACACTCACGAACACCCCGAACACCTCCATAGTACTCCAGAACACCTCCAAATACCTCTATAACTGTGGCGTCCCTCACCTCGGGCCGCCACGGGGGTCGACTCCAAATCACACACATGCGGAAGCTTTAGAATAAAGCGTATGGTTTTTAAAACACAATTACGATGGAGTAATTGAAACTCTAAAATCCCGAGCCCAAGTATGTACTACCGGGTATATGTTGAGCGCCCACGAGGGAGGCGGTTCTCTCAACATGACCCCATCATAGTTTGCTAGAGATCCAAATACATCAATCTCCCTCACTAATACATTAAAATCCAGAGCAACCTAAGTCCACAACTACTTATCTGCTTAAAACCATTTTCCAGATTAAACACGAAAATAATATTTTTTTTAAACTTTCAGGAGTGTCATATATCTTAGATATGTCTTAACTGAAACTCCTGATTACAGTTTTCAGCCTAACCAAGCGTTTTCGGTCGACCGATATGTACCTGCGGTCGACCGAAATGTCAGATATCAGCAAAAAGAGATTCAAAGCTTGGATTTACCCAAATACCTAAAATCCACATTTTTCATAAAAATTGAAAACTACACATGCTCAAAACTTTAAAACTTGATTTTGAATCCCAAAATCAATACTTAAGTAAAGAAGTGTATTTATACCAAAATACTTAAAAGTATTTACATAAGAGCTCATACATGATAATGAACCACAAAACTCTAATCCGAAACATGTATAACAACCTATACATGATTCAAAACATACTTAGAACCGCACATGTGTGTTACTACTTCCTTTAAACCAATGTTTAAAAAACCGGACCGGACCGGCCGGTTCAACCGGTTGAACCGGGAACCGGACCTTGGTCCGGTCCGGATGAACCCATCAAACCGGATAGCGCGAGAACCGGCCAGAACCGGTTGAACCGGAAAAACCAATGAACCGGAAAAACCGGTTTAAACCGGATTGGACCGGATTTTCTATTTTTTTATATTTTTTAAATATTTTTTTATTATATTTATATATAGATAACATATATATGTATATATATAAAATAAATAAATAAATATATATATATATATTGTCCATATTACTTTTTATCCTAAGTGTCGTTGAAATTTTTTAATCTATACTAAGAATCCTTTGTTTATAGTAATTTTGATCATTAAAAAAATATTTCATAACAAATAAATATTAAAATATACTATATAAATATAAATATAAATAAATAACTATACATAAATATATGTCAGGTGATCAGATATCAGATATTTATTCTTATTAAGTTAGAAGACCCTTTAGCTTTGATTTCGGAATGATATGTAAGTGTAATAATATTCTGATATTATCACCAACAGCCTACTTATAAATTAAATATTATTTATATATTTTAGTTAATTATATATTTTACACATACGGAATAGTTTTTACTATAAATATTTACACATACAAATTATATATATATATATATATATTATATAATATATATATATAGTTATTATATATATAACCTGTTCAACCGGTTGAACCGGAACCGGTGGCCTCACCGGTTCGGCCACCGGTCCGGTTTTAAAAACCTTGCTTTAAACATCTTATACAAGATTTCAACTAAACACAACAAGGTATACAACATATGGATTTCCAAGTGTTTATAACTAACACTTAAACTCCAAAAATCTATACCTCAAAAGTAATATAGACAAATCCCCCTAGCTCCACTAAGCCGCCTAGACACCTTCGGCCGACGCCTTCAAGCGACTACCTGGATCTGAAAAAAGAAGAAACGAAGAGCGTGAGTCATCACTAACTTAGTGAACGGCGTCGTTGCATTTCCAAACCAATGCACCACGGGCGTTACCAACATCTCAACAAGAGAAACATATAAATGAACATGCATAAGAGCATCCACTATACAAGGCAAAACAAGCATAAAGGCATAAACCAATCATCACATACGAGCTACCATGTTCATATGTTAAATATCCGACCACCAATCCAAACCAATTATGCCATTGATAATTTTGGATTATGTTAGGGTGAAATTACTAACCCGAACCAGTTAGTCCTCTTTTTTTTAGTTTAGGTACCGGAATGACCCCCAAACAAACCGCGTCCCCGATTAGGTACCAAAGTCTGGTATCTAAGCCACTAGTGCACATCCGGGATACCAAAATTACGGGAGGGCCGATCTCACAGCATCCCGACGAGCTGCTCGGCGGCTGAGCAACGTCCGGGCGGTGTGACTACGAGCCTCGCGCTCCGTAGGAACCACCCTGGCCAAGAGTGATATCACTACGCCCACTGGCCTCAATAGGGACATCGTATTTTAAGATTAAACACTCACAATATAATCGATCCATCATACCGTCACCCTAGCCGGTAAACCACTCGACTACAGGTACTAGATGAACATACAACTAAACCATGCTAATATTAAATCCATTCTACCAAGAGTATCGCTTGAGCAGGTCCGCTCACATACTCAGCCAGGTAGAAACAAACTTGTTAGGCACCCAAGCGCATATTACTACTCTGTTTACTAAAATACCGCTAGAGCAAGTCTGCTCACGTACTTATCTAAGTAAACATGCAACCACGCCATCCGTCATGCCAAACATAATAATCCCATCCTACCATATGTATCTCAAAGCATACATAGCTAGGTAGAACAACACATAAATAGCATGTTATATAAATACATCACATTCTACTTAAAGTGTCTACCAAGTAAATATACCCAATCACTCTCCATAGTAGAATCATAGCATAACCACATGCTAATCCACATAAATCATGCTATACAACCATATAATGGCACAAGATAGGTAGCATGAGTAGCACTAATCTATGTTAAAACCCTAACATGGTTCTACTCATTTACACATGCCATAAATCACATAACTAGCATAGAACGCATGAAAAGCATTTACCAAGGCAATTACATAGATAGCAAGCACCGCTCACCTTGAGAAAGAAACCCTAGAATCTCCTATGCACCAATCCTCAATCGAATCCGACGAAATTGGTATCCAAGCGTAGCTCTCGACTCGAGAACTCGAATCAACGATCAAACCCATCCCAACACCTCTCTAGCACTCAAGGATGGCGGGGGAAGTTCTGGACACTCACTCACTCGCGTCTGGATCGGAGGAAAAGAAATAAGTTCGCTAAATGCGCTTGACCTGACTTATACCCATTCACCCACGCACTTTCGGTCGATCGGAAATCGATTTCGGTCGATCGAAACCTCGCTGCATTGCACAAACAGATTTAAATCACTACGCGAACCAAAATCGCGTATCGACGCACACATGTGTCTAGAAATCTCTAACCGAGAATTTCTATCGGACACGTAACCAAGCATGCATCAAACAAATATATAAAACGAAGAAAACGGAAATCACGGACCTCACAATAACACTCCAAAATAACTTCAGAAATCCAAGAACACGTCCAGAACATCGCAGAACACCTCAGAACAGCCCAAAAATGGCGCACCGAGAACACCTCAAAAACACCACCGAACACCTCCATAGCGCTCCAAAACAACTCTAAATCTCTAGAACACTTCAGAACGCCTCAGAATTGTCACGACCTGCGACCCGGGGCCGCGACGGCTAAGAAAAGAAACACAAATCCAGAGTATCGCAATGCGGAAGCTCATGCTAAATAGATCACTAAAACGAGGATTGAGCCGAGCCCGGGACTATCGGCACTGGCAAGTAACCACGGAGGAGGTGGAACCCGCCTCGGGCGCCGACTAAGCTTGTCAAAGATCCTAAGATATCAATCTCCTCCATTGACATCAAAGTATCTAGGACAATCTTAGGTCCTAAACATAAAACATTTGTAACAAAAACTTAGAAAAACGTTTTCGGAAATACCGGCTCAACCTATATTTTTCTAAAAGATTCGGAGGTGCTAAACCTCTTAAATACATTTATACAAGACCCTAAAAGCATCGAAGTGTTTTCGGAAACCATTTAAAAGGAAATCAAATTGCGAATTCCAGAGAGTTATCGGTCGACCGAAAGTTGAGAATCGGTCGACCAATACTCAACCCGAAGGCTCAAATCCTGTTGTAACGGTTTCGATCGACCGAAAATATCAGAAATCAGAAAAACAGTTTTCAGAAATGAAATACTCGACCCCTTGAAATCTGTATTTTATCTGGGTTTTGAAAACCAACCCTACACGCCCATGTATCTACCTTGGATACACGTGTAGGACCTCCCAAACACCCAAAATACGCAAAGACAACGAATTTAAATAAAAAAATTCTATAGGAACCGAAATACGGTAAAATAAGAGTTGAATGCATCAAAACTCAATTTTCAAGCTTAGCATCCATTCCAACCCATACGCAAGACCAAATAGGGTCAAATACACATACCCAACCATTCCAAAGCCCACTCGGGGGTCAAAACACCATATTTAGTAGAATATGAACTTTTCATACAAAACTTTAGATTTTCATACAACTTGAGATCCAAAAGCTTTACAAGTAATTTATACAATTCCAAAAAGAAATACACGCTATGTATAGGTTAAAGCTTCACTTATATACATTTTACATTATAAACTATGTGTGACTAGGCTAGTATACAAAATGAAATCTATACATTTGCTAGTCCCCAAAACCCCAAAATACCTTCTAAGTCCCTCTCGCTAGCTACGGACGGCTACGCGAGCTCCTTGCCCTTCGCGGACGGATCTGAAAAACAGGGCAACAAAGCGGTGAGTCCTATGACTCAGTGAGCGGCACATCGGTGTCCTTCCCTGGAGCGCCAATGCGACACCGCACACAGAACACAACATAACTAATAGCATCATCATACACAACAACAAGCATATTCATCACATGTGCAGCAAACCAACAAGCATACTTGGGCTCGTAGCAGTAATAATCA
>MJHO01000577.1:0-23026 GCA_002076135.1 Xerophyta viscosa | reverse complement strand
ATTAACAAATTTGCTAGCAAACGCATGATGACAGTTAAGCTAGGACAAACTTTATTTGCCTTTCTAAGATTGGCATGCGCCATCAAACAAGCAGATTAGCAGAGACTTTACCAGTTGACGGCCATAACTATGACAAAGATAATAAAATGCACAATTACTGCAGGAACAAAATCAGTTTGGGAAAATGAATTCCTCTGCAACAAAGTTTACATGTTACTATGTAATACGCTATCTCACAATGCAGTTGATAAAATCACTTGCTTTTGATCCGTGGTTGAGAAAGATATGGTGGTCTTTTTTATTCCCTAAAGAAAAGAAAAAAAGAGAGAAAAAATAAGCCAGACAGAAAACCACATATCATTGGAGTCTTGGGGGTGCATTTATTAGAAGATCCAATCTAACTTAAAGAAAGAGTATGGGTGAAAGTTTCCAGATAAAATTTATTTGTCCTCTCATGAAAGATCACAAATATCATCATAAGCAAGACAAATAGTGAGTTCATGTAAACCTCCCCGAACTAAAATTCATAATGCACATGCCTTTAACACTAGAAGTCTTTTCACTCAAATTCGCAAAACCAAACATATCCATTCAGCAAATAGAAGGAAATAGCATTTTAAAATGTTGTATGCTCGACTAGAATGAAAACATATAAAACAAAAAAGAGATTAAAAAACATAAACTGTGATGAGGAAGTGTTGATTTTTCTGAAATATCAGAAGGTCATAAGAGTATTACTAACTAAGCGCGTCACTTCCCTACACACACCAATCCACATTTTGAGCTAACAGATAGGTTCAATCAAATGTGGTGAAAAGCATGACAACTTAAATTCATCTTCAAGTCTATAGATATTTTTCAGCAAAAAATAAATAAATTAATTAATTAATTTAAAAAAACACAAATCGTTGGAACAAATGGAGATAATAGGACACACCATAACCATGAGCCTTGGACAAGCCCATTCTTTATCCGAGCAGCATCCCCAACTTCAGTTGGTTTTCCTGATGCAAGGCTTCTGGTGTGTGTGTGTGTACAAACCTGCAATTTCACAAACTATGAAGCATTACAAGATAACAAGAAGCAATGCTGAGACCCATTTTTAGAGGACTCTTTCGCTATTGCCCTCATAAAAGACAGCAGCTGCAAGTTCCATCAAGTTTTGTCGTGCAAATGTAAGAGATCCAATTCTATCATCCTTGGATGACTCATTCCTGTTTATTTAATTTTACTAAATATCCATGAAGATCAAATTAATAAGGAATGGAAGGGAGGTAAAGTAACATGTACTAAAGCGTGCAACCGCTGGTACTAGAGCTTTCGTCTAGCTCCTTTCCTACAACATCAAGAAGTTGTTCAACCAATTCAACGCCTTCTGAGAAACTTCTGCTGAGCTTTAGTTGTACTCTTGCATATGAAATAAACGACTCCTACACATATAAAATTCTGACAATTGTTGTGATCTGTATAGACGAGGAAACAACAAGATATAATCTGCACGTACCTTTAACCCCCGATCATGTGTGGTAACCAAATGAAAACAGAAATTCCACGTAATGGCGTATGGATGTTAAACATGGGAACAGATTAGGCTCATCTTGTTTGTATATGTATTAACCCAACCAAATTCCCCATAACTTGCATGAACTTTCCTTCTTCTCTGCAAATTTTACCAAAGAAAGACTATCTAATTCAGCCACGCTCATTGCCATTGTTATTGAAACTACATCTCATAGCTAATACTATGCTTACGCAATTATCGAAACTTAAAAGGTGCACAGAAATCAAGCCTTATTCTGGCTGAGGACTTTATCTGTGCATTTTGACTTCCCAAATTGAAGGAATGAAACAGAACTTTGAGCATGCTTGTATATATCACATCAGTCATCTATCTGATGAGGATATATATAAGATTTTAATTCAGTGATCCCAACTAAATGTTTTCAGTCATCTTTACAAGGAACAAGAATGTTTCATTTAGGCTGTGTACTGTCATCGATGAAGAAATACTCAGTTTTAATTTTAAGACTAAACCTTCTAACGCCAATTATTTGATGTGCCTTTAAAGTGGTTAAAGATCCATAAGCTTTAAAACTCGAAACAAAGACAAAGCAGTAACAAACATATCTTCTGGCTGAGGATTGATCTGTGAATTTTGCTTCCCAATTGAGAAATGAAATGAGCTTTGAGCATGCTTGTACTCATCAACAATGAGAAAATTAAGTCTCTTATCTGATGAGATATACATAGTTTTTATTCAGTAGTGCTTATTAATTGTTTCCGGAGTTCATACTGTATATTACTTTAGAGAGCAGCATGGTGATCCCAACTAAGCAGTTTATCAGTAACCATTAAGGTGTACCGCGTTTCCGAATGACGGCGTGAGTGCATTTTGGGTAATCGCAACATTTTCTACCAACCTGAGAGCTTCAAATTCTCGGCAATTGGACAGCCATCCGAAGTGTCTTCGCGAGTATCAACTTTCGGAGGACGCTTCTCTGCTTGCAGCAATCTCAATCGCATGGCACTTCTTCAGCAGTGTAGATAGACCGGCCATTGTTTCAGCTGAAGCAACCATATGTAGCCACCAACTGAATTAGTCAAGATTCTTCAAGCAACATATCAAAGAAAAAACATTACAAATATCTCTCACCGTGAGGAATCTCATCACGCTGATCTTGGCCGTATTCCTGCCTAGCATTTTTGCAAAAACTGATTGCTCGTCGTCTCCAGACAGCTACTTAGAGCCTCATCCTTCCTGATATAAAGAAGATATACATAGAAAAGAAAATTGGCTAACAAGAATTGGAATGGGTTAGAACAACAAGCTCACTTCCTGGGCCTTGGCCTTGTCGGTGGCGAGGTTTTCAATGATCTCCTAAACATCTCGAGATCTCGCCATGGCGATGCTTCGATCCAGAGGTTAAAAATCGATCTACATGGAATGATGAACCGAAATCTTTCGCAAAGACGGAGATGAAATTGGGGTGGTAGCCAGAGGATGGTTTAGGGAACAGAAGGGTGAAGGAGAAATTGAAGATTCGGAGCGAGTGAACTTGCGAAGTTTTCTATCCGCTGTTAATAAACGATTTTACATGGAAGATGAACAGAGTTGCGTTTATGAATCGGGTCTTGAATGAATGGAGGGGGAGGGGGGGGGGCGTGGGGGCAAGAGGAGGAACATGCTTTTTTTTTTTTTTTTTTTTTTTTTGGAAATAATGTGAACAAAAACCATGTTTTCAAAAAATCATCCGATCTGTCCGTTTTTTTAATTTTTAAACAATTATGGTAGAATAAATGTTTCAAAAATCATTTTTTAATCTTAAAAATAGCTATAACAATATTATTATTTGTTATTACAGTATTTTAGTTGAAATGCTCGGAACAAAAATATTATTATGTTTTTAATCTTCATTAAATTCCATAAAATATCACACTCTAAGTGCGACATGCAGAGGTTATTTATAAATGGCAAAACCTCGTCGCTTTAAAAGGAAAAAGATAATAGGTTGTCGATTAAACTGGTGACTGTTGTGTAAGGTTTGTAAATTAATTTCTCACTACTTTAAAATTTAATCGGATTTAATTATTATTAAATCGTAATTAGAGAAGCGTTTGTTCTAATTATAACTCGTGAGGGTTGATTCGGTTTGCATATTATTTAGTTGCCATTAATTATTATATGAGGTATGTATAAAAGTATATGTATTTCGATTTGGAATAGAGCCGGGACTATTATGAAATGGTTAAAAAAAATGGTGGAGTTTAACTTTTTGAAGTTTGTATGTGATTGTCTATGTAATATGAAGACAGAGTGTAAAAAAGGAGGCCACAAACGAGCTGGTGAAGGTGGCAGAGATGAGGATACTGCGAGGAATCTGTGCCCACTCGATTAAGTACATGATCCGCGATGAGGTGATCCGAGAGAAATTAAAAGTGGCACCTATTGAAGACAAGATAAGGGAATGGCAATTGCGATGGTTTGGTCGTGTGAGACGTAGACCACAGACGACACCGGTTAGAAGATGTGAAACGTTGGTAAAGTGGGAGAGGAAACATGGAGGCAGAAGATGGCGGGAGACATTATAGAGATTTTGAGCTACTTGACCTTCTGAGGATAAATCCCTCTCGATCGTGCGGAGTGGTGACGTAAAATTCATGTTAACGATATTGTTATTAAGTCATAAGATGCTATTACTATTATTATTATTTAGTACTATCAATAGCCATATTACTATTATCACTATTATTATTTATTATTCTACTACTATTATATTCGTACATATATTTTATTCTAATTCTAATAGTTTTATTATTAGCATTCATTTTTTTTTTAATTGTAATTCCAACTCAGCTTGCTTGTGTGACATTTTTGCGTATGTGCTGATGTGAGTGGCTACGTTGTATGTTGTGACTTCGGCGATGTCCACGAAACAGCTCTCGGGGAATGGCTGTTTTGTATATCTCAACTTATCCAGACTTCCGTCTTGATGGGATTATTATATGTTATTGTTTGTATGTATACGAAGTATTATGTTACTACGTTTTGTGTGTATGTGTGTGTATATATGGGAATAGTATTAAGAAAAAAAAAAAAGAAAGAAAGTAAGTGGGTGAGCAGTGGCTGGATAGGATCCAGCTACTGCCCACTCCCCCACCCCTTAATTCCCCTCTGTCTCGCACTTACTCTCTCTACCTCTCACAATTTCTCTCAATTTTTGCCTCTCAATTGCTTGATTTCGTGCACGAGCAATGCCCTTTTTTGCTGCCCTTAATTGGAAAAGCCACCATCTGCTAGATTCTTCGTTCACGTGTTGTTGATCTCGCTGCCATGCCGCGGGGTTCGGTTTTGATCGTCGCCCTTTCCGGGCTAGAGCTACTGTTCAGGGAGCCGCGCCTTCTCATCTTTGGCTTCTCCCTTGCTTCCATTCGCTCTTGGTTGAGCTCGTGACCGAGCATGAG
The DNA here is from genome assembly GCA_002076135.1 of Xerophyta viscosa. Classification (NCBI taxonomy): domain Eukaryota; kingdom Viridiplantae; phylum Streptophyta; class Magnoliopsida; order Pandanales; family Velloziaceae; genus Xerophyta; species Xerophyta viscosa. The sequence continues at coordinate 18,064 of MJHO01000577.1, read as the reverse complement.
CAGTGCCTAGCTGCACCGTCGGGCTCGACCACCCGACCCCTATTTTCGGTGGTTGTCCACTCTGTTCCCGACATTGATCGCATTGTCGGGCAATATCATTGCTTGAGCTGTCCACACTTGTTGCTTCTGTCATTGTCGCTATTTTTACCGCGGGCCACTCCGAATGCCGTCACTTCGAGCCCGATATATATTGTTGAATGCATGTATGCTATTTTGGGTGTACTATTATGTACTTGCGTGCTTGGGTGTGTCATAGTTGGGTCACAGGAAGAGTGGCCACGACGGCACGTGAGTGCACGAGTTTACGCATGTTGGCGTCGTGTAGTGATCAACTTTGTTTTTGACTGTCCCAACAGGTTCGGTCGACAGCTAGTCAGTTCCGGTTGACTAGATGTAGCAGGTAGGGTAGGTATATCTTTCAGTATGGGCTTATTTTGGGATTATTTTCTTTCCCAGTCGGCCAGAGCTCGTGGGAGAGGGAGAGGAGGAACCCTATGTAAGTTCTTAAGGGTTTCATCTATTTTCCTTGATTTCCTTTAAATTAAACTCGATTTTCTTGATCTCTAGAAAACACTCTACGCATAGATAGCACTTGATCTCGATTTCGCAAGGGTTTGACGCGTGTGACGGTGATTCTTGCGGGATTAAGAGGTGAGCGGGATGCACCTTGCTTGGTTTTAGTTTATGGCATGTGAAAGCATGCTATTTATGCAAAGTTTCATGATTAATATGATGTTATGATGTGATTAGTGCTATTGTCAGGTAATGTACCCTAGCATGTGACGTGGAATGCGATAAAATCATGCTTATGTGTTAGCGTGGGGTTTATATGTTGAAATATTGCTAATCATGCTTGTGGTGCCGTATGATGTGCGTGAGAGTTATTACTTGGATCATGTACATGGCATGAAATGCTTTCAATGTTGATGATAAAAAATGTCTACCCAGGATGAGTAAATGAATGACATATTCTATTTGGTACTCGTGGTAGAATGCTTATCTTGCGCGAGCGAATGGGTATAAGTCAGTCCGGCACGTGCGGGCTGACTCACTCCTTCATTTCTACTGAGCCAATTGAGAGGAGAGCTCTCCCTTGAGTTTCCTTTGCTTGTTCTTGGCCGATTGGTGAGCTTGGAGTTTGATTGATCGCGGATTCAAGTTCCCGGAGTCGAGGGCAACGCGTGGATACCAAATTCGTCGGATTCCACCTAGGTTTGGTGCGTAGGAGATTCTAGAACTTCGTACTCAAGGTGACCCCAGAACACCCCAGAACTCCACCACGACTCCTAAGTACACCCTAGAACACCTCAGGATAACCCAGAAAATGCCAGAATATCTTAGATTTTTCTGCAAATTTAGAACATATTTAGGTAATTTTTAATGTGTTTCGAGTAAATTTTTTTATTTTTTTATTTTGTTATGATTTAATTTACTCGAAATACATTAAAATTACACAAAAATGTTCTAAATTTGCATGAAAAACTGGGGTATTCTGGGTTGTGATGGGATGTTCTGGTGTGTTCTTAGAAGTCGTGGTTGAGTTTCATATATTTCGAGTATATTTTGTTATGCTTTTTTCATTATTTGAGAAAAATAAAAATATTTAAAATTACCTAAGATGTTCTAAATTCGTAAAACAAATATCTATAATAACCCTCTCTGGTTTTCGAGTGAACTGCAACTTTTTCATAATTTTTGGCATTTTTGTTGATTTTTTATGATTTAATTTACCCGAAACATATTAAAAATTACCTAAATATGTTCTAAAATTTGCATAAAAATTTGGGGTATTCTATATTGTGCTGGGATATTCTTAGTAGTCGTGGTAGAAATTCAATGTATTTCAAGTATATTTTGTGATGCTTCGTTCATTATTTGACAAAACGAAAATATTTAAAAATTATCAAAAGATGTTCTAAATTAGTAATAATATCTCTATAATAACTCTCTTTTGTTGCCGAGTGAACTAAGATTTTTTTCCATAATTTTTGGCCTTTTTTTTGTTTTTTTATGATTTAATTTACTCGAAACACATTAAAATTTATCTAAAAAAGTTCTAAATTTGTAGAAAAATATGGGGTGTTCTGAGTTGTTCTAGATTGTGTTGGGGTATATATATATATTATCGTTTTTAAAAAATTAGTACGACACCTGGATGGCAAATGACTGCATTAGGGTAAATGAAAATTTGTTCGACAGAAAATGATGTTCTAAAGCTGCATGGACTTAAACAATACGAGACTATTTGGTTTGTTGCAATTGAAAATCAAAGCTCCAAATACAACAGTTAGAAGTGCTGAGAGTTGTAATTTTCTATTTTCGTAATACATAATCTATTTGGTTAAAGCCGCAGTCAAATACTGCAGTTAAAAGTTTGCTATTAGGCTTTGATACATTGACCAGTTAAATTTGATATTTGGTTTGACGTCGTTTGGTGACTCAAAAATATCAAAACATTTTTTTAAAAATATGTAGAGATGCTCTAAATTTGCGAAAAAATATTTAAAATTACTCGCTTTTGTTGCCGAATGAAATTTGATTTTTCCAAAAATTTTGAATTTTTTTTGGATTTTATTTTGAGTTCTTTGAGAGGAGAGAATCGAAGCTGCAACTATGGGTTAGAGTTTGCAACCACGCGAAGCATCATGGATTTGCAACTACGGACATTTTCAGAGCGTAGTTCGAACGCTTCATTTCGGCTTCAACTGTGGCAGTTCAAACTGCGGCAAAAATCAACCGCGATAAACAAAACACGCGATTTTCAACTTGCGTTTTCAAAATGCTGCAGTTGAAACCCAACTGCTACAAACCAACAACCTACATAAGTTCATTGGCTATATGCACTATCATGATGATAATTAAAGTAACCATTAAATTAGCATAAAACTATAGGTATATTTTGCAAAATTGTTTATTACATTAACCAGCAATCAAGATCATTAGCCGACGGAGAAATTTAAGCAATGGCGAAACCTGCCCATTGAGGGACTGATTGCCAAAACCACATTTCTGTTAATGTGCTGATGAATTACTTCTCCAGAAACATGGTAGTTGCTTCACCTTTCTGTTAGTGTTGTTTCCAAACCCATAAAAGCTCGAACAAAGAAATAGACCCGTCGGCTGCAATAGAAACAATCTTAGCTTTAATATGTATACCACAATGGTTAAGATTAAATAATCACTTTCTTAACACACAAAGAAAAACAATATGTTATCAAAGAAATTTCATAACTCACGCGAAAAGGGAGACAAAGCAGCTTGTACAGTTTCTATAAATGTCATGAGTAAGCTTTGTGGAAGGCAGATCTAGCGTCTCTTTCTCTCTCTCTCTCTCATTCTCTCTCACATTCAAACTGACTTCCTTTTTCCCCTTTCCATCATAACCAAGCGCCCCAACCAGGGAACATCTGGCACAAGCGATCAACATCTATGGCATCTTGAATGAGCTGTTGTACCTATAATGGATAAAATTATTAATAACCACAGATAGTTAACGATAAACTTAGTATGCAGTATTGAGGTAATCTTTCCAATAATTAGTTTCATTTGGGGCCGTTTACTTTAGGAGAGTATAATAGAAGTGGCTATGGAACGAGTTGAGAAATGGTAGGGGTTGGAAAGTATTGAGGTTTGTGTTTTTATTTATTTATTCTGGTGTGTTTGTGTGTGTGTGTGTGTGTGTGTGTGTGTTTACTTTACCTTGTGGATGAATAAATAAAGTGGAAGTGAGAGGAGTAATTTCCACGTAACATGGTTGGTAACTTTGCACGTGTCACGCTTGTCATTTTCCACAAGTAAAGATCTAGTTTAAATAGTAACTGGTTGTTAATGACTCTTTTACTTTGGTGAGAAAATTGATTGATTTCAGAATTAAAAGTGTTGATATATGACTATATCTATAGTAAGCAAAATAGTCCCTAGCAAGAAAGACGATGAAGTCAAACAATCACAATCACAAAAGTGTTATGCATACATTACCTGACCTGCACTCTTAGGTCCCTCTTCATAGCCACTAGCTTTGTTTGACTCCAATGCCGAGCTGCATCTTTGTTTCCTTCGTCATTTGTGAGCTCTTTAAGCCTAGCCTCTGCATAATCTTCAGTTTCCTGGGATGCACGTTTTAAATATCATGGCAACGCCAAAGATCGTCCAAACAAATGAGAGAAAAAATGAAAATTTTGATGTGTAGTCATGTTGACCACTTGCCCACGAAGATGCATAGAAATATAATCCACAGATAAACGATACCGAGGTATCAAATAACTAACAATGAATTGCAGTGCACAACATTATCCGAGCATCATTATGAGGTATAATTACAATGTGTATGCCGAACTAATGAATATATTGTAATTAATTCTCATGCACAGTACGACGGCCGTTCATACTACATATCCATATAGAAACCTAATGAGTTACACATAAAGAAACATGCGGCAATAAACTCGAGATGCCAGAGGAACTGTAAGTAGATAAGACCAATTATTTAATGTACCTTCTGTCGAGCAAAGTTCAGGGGGAACAGAGCCATTTATATAGAGGATCATGGATGAAACTTGAAGATCAGAAATCAGTGACTTGTTTCTTTTAGACAAGGTTAAAACGTATTTCAGCCAGGCTGTCAAACCTCAACAATTGTGAGAAGTGCTTCTTTGTTAGCCTTCATGACAGAAATAGTTTCCTCGCAACATCTCCTAAAAACACACTCTTCTCCAGTGACGCCCATTCCATCAATAATGTCTCTAGTCAACCTAAGGCGAACATGCAAAACCCATTGAAAATGCTGTAAACTAAATGACGTAAACGTATTAAGTTACAAAAGTTAAAGATGAGGAATTTCTATTATACAAACCCGCTCAGGTGTTTTGAGCATTAGCCCATGTTCAAACGCAAACAGATCATGTGTGCCCCTCAGCAGTGGCTTGATCAATCAGAATGTTCATTGAATGCCTGTCTCCCAATCCAACAATGTAGCCAACCTAAAAGCTAAACTATATTAGTTTCAACGTCAAGAAAATAATGCTCGTTGACCAATTTGTCCTACAGAATAAGATATATGAATGATTTCTTAATTTTGCATGTAAAATGCCAGTGCATTATCAAGTTCCATGACAACACTATTTAGCTTGATCAGGAAATATGTCAAGTGCTTTATACAAACTTGTATGAGGAATTGAACAAGTTGCAGTATGAATGACAAATTAAGCTAGAACATATCTGACATTGAACTAGCAGCCACACTTCGAGGGTAAGTTAGCCTACACTCAAACCTTTCCGCAGGCTGCAAGAATTTCTCCAGAAAGAAGTTGTGCATGAATAAGAAAGCAACAATTGAATTAAATCTTGTTCCTACCAAATTAGAGATTAGACAACAATTTTGATTTGCAATATTACCTCAAATTGTCAGAGACTTTGAGAAAAGCCTTATGCTTCTCCTTTTCCTGTAAAAGAATAAAACAATATATCATACGACAACTAGACAGTTGGCAATAATAATATAAAATAACACCTCTTTAGGGTAATGATAGTACTTGATTTTCCGTTCTATGATACGCAGACAAACTAGATGTTATTATGTAATTATTAGCTGTTGTTCACACCCTCATCTGAACTTTCATTTCCAATGCGCTCCAGGCATTGAAGAAAAGACCATTCCCTCATTCCCATAACGTTCATAGACCCCTCCAGTTCTAAGTACTAAGGAACGTAGCAACAAGATTTAAGCGTGCAGCCATCATAACTAAATGTCATTAGTAAAGCAATGATGGAAACAACCTTCCCAATAGGTATTCACCAAGTGGAATAGTATGATCTACCCATTCGATTACACCAGCACTAGGCCTAAAGGGAACCACCTGTGGAAACAAGGGAATCATAAAAGCGAAACATGAAGCTACTGGGTGGAAAGTTCTCATTAACACTACTGCAGTAGTTATTTCTCAAACAAAAAAAAAAAAGCAAAAATACTCTATTTCATAAGTTAAATAAAATGAGCTTTACAGAAACAATGTAAGACTGGAAAAGTTCAGTGCTTTAAATTCCCCCTTTGTTTGAAATGCATCAGCGGTTCAACTGATTTTTAACTAATGGAGTATATAAGCTAAAAGCGATGAAGTTCATCTGCATCAGGTTACGATGCTGTTTTTGCAATCATGATCTTGCTGAAAATAATCGTGCTTGACTTCTATCACTAGTCACAAAAGAATTGGCATCTTTGGAACAATCATCTGCATCCAACTCATATCAACAATCTGTACTATACCCTCGTTAATGTCCTATGGTCTTGAAGTAAATTTGATGAAAAAGAAATGGACACGTGAACACCAAATTCCATATGTCTTACAGTATTTGAAATCTCAAGAATAAGTCTAGAAAGACCTACTGAGAGTTCCTCCGCCAACTGAATGACTTGGTCTAGTAGAGCAAATTCTATAGAGCTTTTATCATTATTGAATAAGGTAAAGAGTGGAGAAGAACTAAAAATCTGGAAAGAAGAAAGAACAGACGGACTTGCATTAAAGACCAAGTTAAGACAAGAAAGTCCAAAAGAAACAACTGCCTTATGCTTCTCGTTGATCATACATACAGCATGATTTAGTAAACCCATAATGTAGTTGAAGGCCTTGGGAATAGATGAGCCCTTTCCTCTTTGAGCCTGCAAAGGAGACGCAATCAAATAGGATGATGCACAATCGCATTGTGTTGATGAAATGCGTGCAAGCATGATAAAGTTTAAGAAATAATGCCAAGTTAAGACAGAATGTCCCAGAAAAGTAAGCCTTATGTCTTCTCGTAATCATAGCATACAGCATCAATTTAGTAAACTCCATAACGTACTTGAAGGCCCTTGGGAAAACTAGATGAGCCCTTTCCTCTTTGACCTGCAAAGAGACGGCAATCATAGATAGGTACATCCCCATTGTTGATTGAAATGTGTGCAAGCATGCATAAATTTTGCTTGATGTGTTTACATATGCATACATAGTTACATACCACTTTGATATGAAAAAAAGTCTGCAACATTTAGATTTCATGTCTACCTCCGATTTAGTTATTAGCAGGGAGCAAAATAGAGAGAGAGAGAAAGAGAGCAACAATAGTTATTGTATTCAACAACACATTCATTACATGTCACATTTCAGGGTATGGTTCATCAATCTCAGTGCGCATCAATTATAAATCTCTATTCAGAAGCTAAACGCAAATAGGATAAAATTTTCTGATGCATGAAACAACCAGGATGACAACGTGTATAATGGCACTATCACTAACGACTTACATTCCTTGGAATATACCAGCTAAATATCCACCTCAAAGAGGAAGATGAACCAATACATTACATTGAAATAACCTTTGATATTAATTATCATGCATTGCAATATCCTAACCTTATGCTCCAGTAAGCCCAGAACTGCTCTGAGTAGGTTTTTCCTTAGATGCAAAATCTCATGAGCGCCACTCTATAAAATTTAACAAAGAATAAATTTCTTTAGCAAAATAGACAGAACATTATTTACAGTGTGAAGCACATGATATTTGAGGTTATAAAACCTTTTCAGAGGATATGTCAGTTCATAATATTCTATATTCTCCTATAAGGGTGAAATTTTAAGTCAAATAATGAATACCCTGAGCAGGTAAAAGATTTGAAGGATGCTATTAAAAGTAAGCATTATTAAAATTGAAACAACTAACCTAACCTCCTAGGACAGCTTTTCTTTCTGAATAGAAGCTAGTATAAGTTTAGAAAGAGAAGACAGAACAACTTACATGAGCAACTTTCTTCGAGAAATAGCATGTCATAAAGTATAAGGCTGCCCTGAATAACCACAAAAGTCAATCCACCATTTAACACAAGAAAGATAAACCTCAGGCACGTCAAATGCAGACATACAGAAAGCGAAATACAATAACTTCTCAAAATGCGCACAGAAAATAAATATTCACAAGATTAAACCAGTTAGTGGTAAGCTAAAAGTAAACATGCACAACTAGTAAGTTGGTTTTCCAACCAATTCCTACATGCAGTAGCACTATAATATACAGCTGACTACGATCAAGCAAAAAAACAATATTTACTTTTATGTTAATGATATATTTACTTTTTTAATGAAATCATAAAACAATAAATCATTATCAGCACATTTAGGCATGGTTGACATGCTCGGCACTCTCCAGTTTGGAATTTACCAAAACTCCACTTGATATGGTAATAAAAACCTTGAATATTAGAAATCTATAACAAATGCAAGGAATATACTCAAACCAGTTAGATTACACTCTAAAGACGTGAAAACTATAGTAACAAACAATTGAACAAACTTGCTAAGCGATCTACAACGTACATAAAGGATGAGAGCAGGGGAAAAGCAGTAGTTAGACATGAAACTTAGCACTACATGTTTTTACCTCTTTGATGGTAAAAGATGAAATATAACCATCTTCTAAACTAACTATGAACAATGAAAAATCTCCTGCAAAGCGCTTTAAAGCATACATTCAAGCGCATCAATAACAAACTAGAATATTAGCATTTCATAAACAACAGTGTGAAGGAATATATAAAACAAACATAATCAAGCTAATCATTTAAGATTTAGGTACACTTTAATATGCAACACTACAACCTTAAGCAACATAACCGAAGAAGCCATACGAGTGCTACGTATGAATGTGTAGAATTTAAATTGTTCAAAATCCTATGGAAAAAAAGAAAAGGAGAAATCATTAAGTCATAGCTTCCCTCATAAAAGAAGGATATTCACATGAAGCTAAAACAAGCTCAAGCCTTCTTCAGAGATGATTTATGGCGGCGTTAAAATCTTGTTTAAAAAATAGAGATAAACGACATGTAATTAGAGATCTATAATGGTTGAGCTTAGGTTCAACAGCTAAAGACAATATCCTTCACAGTATTCAAAGAGAATGGAGCGTCACATAGGACCAAATAAATTAACAGTGCATAAGAAGAACCTGAATAAAACCAGAACGTAAATGATCAAAGTTTGGGAAACTTAGTAGTGACAATAAAAACAACATCAAATTTGAGAACAATAATACAATTCTGCATCAAAGGCATACTAAAATTAACTCTAGACTTGAATGTCAATTTACTTTAAGCAAATTCAACAGAAATGATCCTAGTGATTAAAATGCCCAAGCTAGCAACTGCATGAAGTATTCTTGCGCACCAAGTTGCAGTATACTTACATGACATGGAACGCAATGTTAGGTTGGCTGTCTCAACAATTTCTATGAAATTTGCTACTTATATAATTACTATACAGCTACTTTCAACCAATCAATGGAAAGTATCATATATAAGTAAAATCCATACATATTAACAACCAGTGCAATAATTTCTATTCTTGGCTACACATACAATAACAGTTCAAAATCAAAGCTTTCTAGATTTCAAGCATACAATTGGAGAGTCCCAAATACCTTAAGAAATACTTAAAAGAATGAAAATAATATCACAAATTCGTATAAAAAATGCTCAACTCGAATTAAAGAATAGAACTGTTCACATAAGACAGTAAAGACAACTTGCTGGAAAGAAGTGATCAAATACCTAATCATTTCTCACTTGTGCAACTTTGTCCTATCTATCTCTCGACCCTTGATAAGCCCTGTGATTGTACACTCATCACCACTAATTTTTGGTAGCACTCAGGAGAGCGACCCTAGAAATCAACAAGCTGGTCAACAAAAAGATCCAAATATGAGATGAGGTCATTGACACACTAGCTACAATATGGGTACGTGCACGTCTTTTCCCTCTCTAGTCCCACACCAACCTGATCCCATCCTACCACCTGTGCTACCCAACCAAATTAGGTCACATAATAAACTTCAGGCCAGGATCTGAACCTGGATGGTTTGGAATTAGATTGTCACCAGTCATGCTTGACTAGTCAATTTGCATCAGATGAATTTTGAAATACTACGATACACATATCGAAAAAGTTCCGAGTCCGCAATGGTGAATTACAACGACTAACAATTGCTACTTTTAAAGAAAAAATAAATGAAAAATTAGTTGAGTCTGCTATTTACAACTAAAAACTTGATCAGCTAGGACTTGCCAAGGATTCAAAATGCTATCTCGTTATATCTTTCAAACATTACCCAAAGTACCAAATATAGCAACAGGTAGAAAGAACCAACACTAATTTGCTAGCAAACGCATGATGACAGTTAAGCTAGGACAAACTTTATTTACCTATCTAAGCATTGGCATGCGCCTTCAAACAAGCTGATTAGCAGAGACTCTACCATTTGACGGCCATAACTATGACAAAAAAAAAAAAAGATAATCAATGCAACAATTCCTGCAGGAACAAAATCAGTTGGGAAAATCAATCCTGGCAACAAAGTTTAACATGTTACAAGAAACACTATTTCGCAATGCACTTGATAAAATCACTTGCTTTTGAACCGCGGTTGAGAAACATATGGTGGTCTTTTTTTATTCCCAAAACAAAAGAAAAATAGAGAAAAAATAAGGCACATAGAAAACCATAAGTCATTGGAGTCTTAGGGGTGCTTTTGTCAGAAGATCCAAGTGTAACTTAAATAAAGAGTATGGATGAACAACAAATGCTCTCTAAGTTTCCAGAATTAAATTTTTTGGTCCTTCACATGAAAAATAATCAAAATTTCATCATAAAGCAAGACAAATAGTGAGTTTCATGTAAACTCCTCCGAACTCAAAACTTCATAATGCGCGTCCTTTAACACTAGAAGTCATTTTTGACTCCAAATTCGAAAACCAAACATATATCGCATTCAGCAAAAGAAGGAAAATAGCATTTAAAAATGCTAGTAGTGCTTCCGACTAGAGTGCAAAAATATGACAACAAAAAAAAAGAATTTTAAAAAATAAAACAAATAAATAAAAAAACAATAAAAAACGTGATACGAGTGTTTATTTGCTAAAATAGCTCAGAAGGTCATTAAGAATGCTATTAACATAACTAAGTCGCGCCCCTTCCCCATACAATCCACATGTTGAGCAAAAAGATAGGTTCAATTAAATGTGTTGAAAAGAATGACAACTTAAATTTATCTTCAAGTCTATAGAAAAAAAAAAAAAATAAAATTTCAGCAAAATAAAAATTAATTAATTTTATTATTTATAAAAGCATAATCGTTGGAACAAATGGAGATAATAGGACACAACCATAACCAGAGGCTTTGACAAGCCCATTCTTTATCCAAGAAGCAGTTTTCTCCAACTTCAGTCGCTTTTCCTGATGCAAGATTTCTGGTGTGCGTACAAACCTGCAATTTCACAAACTCTGAAGCATTAAAAGATAACAGGAAGCAATGTTGAGACCCATTTTTAGAGGACTCTTTCACTATGACCATAAAAGGCAGGCGCTTGCAAGTTCCATCAAGTTTTGTGTTGTGCAAATGTAAGAGATCCAATTCTATTATCCTTGGATGACTCATTCCTGTTTATTTAATTATACCAAATATCCATGAAGACCAAAGTGATAAGGACGAAGCGAGTAAATAACACATGACCAAAGCAAAATGCCACGCTGGTACTAGAGCTTTCATCTAGCTTCTTTCCTACAACATCAAGAAGTTGTTCACTAATTCAATTGGCTTCTGAAAAAACTTCTTGCTGAGCTGTTTAGTTTGTAGCTCTTCCTATGAAATAAATGATTCCTCCACATAAACATCTGAACAATGTTGTGATCTGTTATAGACGAGGAAACAACAAGATATAATCTGCACGTACCTTTAACCCCGATCATGTGTGGTAAACCAAGAACGAAAACAGAAATTCACGCAATGTAGTATGGATGTTTATAGCTTGGGAACCAACATTAGGCCCATCTAGTGTAAATATTATTAACACTTCCATCAACGCTTTGCGTGAAACCTTTCCTTCTTCTCTGCAAATTTTACCAAAGAAACACTATCCAATTTAGCCAGGCTCATTGCCATGGTTGTTTGAAACTACATCGTCACAGCTAAACTACGCCTACGCAATTATCGAAACTTAAAAGGTGCGACTAAAAAATCAAACCTTATTTGGAAAATAATCCTATAACCCATTAACAAGACCCTCTCTGACTGCTCAGGAAATCACCAGTGATTTCCAGGAGAACATAGAGCATCAAGATATGGCCGGGTCCCAACCAAATAGGGCCCAAATCGCCCAAAACGCAGACATCAAATTCCAAATCAAATCCAAATGCAATTTAAGCACCCAAGATTAAACTAAATCATATCAGTCCAAAGAAAAATTTAGCACTTAATAAACAAATAAAACTCTCGATCAAGCTCAAAATAAATCCGATAACCTCTAACCGAACATCGGGAACCCACAATCCTCCACAAAAACTGCAAAGGAGGAATTTCATCTTCTTTCACAAGGGAAAGCAAAGCAACCTGCCAATTCAAAATTCAAACTTAATAATGTAACAAAAGGTGGGTGCCAAATTCCATGACAAGTGTCGATAGATGACAAGAACTGCTGATAGCAATTAACTGAAATGTAAACCAGAAATTGCTGACCCGGAACATCCTTTTGGCTGCCAAGTCTTGATGCAATTGATAAACAAGAGAACAAACTTAAATGACTTAACCTGCCCATGCAATGTTGCAATTGTAGGTGGCACAGGAAACATTTCATATAGGACAAAGTAAACATGACGTCTCAAAGAATTTTTGATACTACAAAATAAGGTTTTTTGTGTCGTGTCCTGCAGAGTTTTAGTAAATTCGAAATGCAAGACGTGCCGACAGTGCCGAAATAGCATGTCCACTCTTTCTCACTCACTTTTCTCAATAATAATTAATAAAACATTTGAAGTTACCTCTTTCACTGTGCTCAGCATTGATTTTGTAATGATTTCTCTAGAAGAGAGGTTGAACCACAACGAAATAAGTCTAAAAACTTAGAGGAGGAAGCTTCTTCAGTATAGGTATTGCCAATGACTTTGGATGGAAGAAAGGGCGGGTTCAGAGTAATAATGTTATATATTGTAACAGAAAACAACCCACTATTCATTATAGATAGTGTAATAGACATTATGGACAATATATGCATATGCAAAACTGCGTAAGTACTTAACTGCAATTTACTTCATTTAATGTAAAATGTCATTATTGCTCTTTTGTACATACTACTACTTCATTTTCTATGACAAGTCTGGTTTACGAAGCAAGCAAGAAAAATCAAATGTAGGCAAAAAGAGACATACCACTCTAGTCATATTTTCCACCTATGACAAACAATGTAATACGCTTCCGTTGTGCGTCCTGAAAAAAAGCAAATATCTAAATGACATACTCAAAAACAATCTCCTCAACACGTCACGTGTGCTAGTTTCCAATATAAACGAAAGAAGACAATAAAAAATATAGCTAGAATTTTCTTGGCATATTGCAACTACATCGCATGTCATATATGCCTTATCCAGGAAGATTTTGATGATGTAGTTTTTTTTTTTAATAGTTTTAATGTGCCAAAATTGACTATGAGTTTGTAATTAAAGTTTAGAGAAGTATAGTCGCAATAAGCCATAGAAATGCTGAGTGCCAAATCAATAATATGCATTTACCAGGTGGCACGACCATGTTCAGGTAAGAACCATGCTTGAAAGTCACAACTTCCCCTAATGGCCTTCGACATGACTTAATCAAATAACGATTTTAAGTTTGATCATGCTTATCTTCGGTCAACAATGAAAAACCAGAAATAATGCTGATATAGCTTCACCTACCTGCAACTTTTCAGCTTCTTCTCTATCCATCATGAGCTGCTTCTGCAAACACTTGTATCTTTCATTGAACAATCAGTCTTCTGTCCCTGAAATTAAGGACGATCGGATAACTCTTTCGTTAAGTAAGATTCTACAAGTATAAGATAGGCATCCCAAAACTCATTAGTGTAGAATATTCACACAACAAACTTACCTTAGAGCTTTTTATCCTTTTGATTGGTGCATCAAGCTCCCTGGTCTATAATAATTGTCTTTTAGAAAAACATTGGCCAACTTGTAATGGGGACTAGAAAAGGATAACTTACTTTGTGTTCCTAACTCCATTGCAGCCTGCCATCGCACAAGCCAATATCATGCAAACATGAATACCTGAAGCTTCACAATTCACTGTTAAATATTGAGTACCCCTTGCTGCTCTATCACAAATAGACATTCATAATGTTTCCTAGATACATAGTAAGCATCTGACCTAGACAAGGTAATCTCGAACAAGTAGTGGCGGAGCAAGGATTCAAAGTTTGGGGAGGCCAATATAGAAACACAAAATTATTCAGGAAAAGTCTTAAATGAAAATATCTATATTTATCTTATAAAAGTTTTTAAAAAATGTTGTCTTATGGAAAATGAAAATTTTGTAAAATTCAAGCGATATATCTTATGAAATTATTTTAAACATTATAGAAAATGCATTGCAGATATATCTTTTAAGTATTTAATATTCGATGACAATTTTTAAAAATACTAAAAACCAAAATGAACGTGAACAACATTTTTCTCAAGAAAACCTCCTTGCTGAATATATTAGTTCCAAAGATAAACTTACTTCGTACGCCTCATAAACTCGTGAATCACCTTGAAAATTGTCCTTTTAGTTGATCAATCCGTTGCAGTACACATCTAAACATGTGTACAGCCAGTGTTTTGTAATGACCTCATCAAGCCTTTTAATGGCTTCCATTTATCCTTTGTTTGTTCCTTTTCAAACAGAAGCTGTGCTCCATAAGATGATCGTTTGTGTAGTTCATCAACTACTTCCATTACTGCGGATCGTACAAGCAAGTCATAGACTTGTAAAGCTTTGTTCCAATTCCCTTCATGTTCTAGCAACCTGATCAAAACACTAAGATTTAATAGGTCCATAAATTCTACTCGAACGAAACCTTTTTTGATTGGAGAATGTCATAAATGCTATCAGGCTCCTTTATTTGAGTCAAAGCCGCAACAAGTAGATCAACATCTAGTGGAAGCTGGTAAGGAGAATCACAAAGGCAAGACGCATTCAACAAGCCACGAAAAATAAGTTAAGCACTAGGAAAGAACTCATAACAAAATGAAAAATATGAAGAAAGCAAACCATATTATTGTTGCACTTGTTCTCTTTCTAATGGATATCTAGCTTCAAAATGGACAAAAGCTTGTATATTTAGGCATGGATGTTAGATATATACCGACTCCAAGAGTGAAAAATCAGGACATCCCAATGTTAGGCCATTGAATTGTTCCTCACACCAGTGTTCCACATCAATATAGCAGGAAGATGAACCACAGCGCTGCAGAAACAATTATACTCAAGAGAAATAAATGTTATAGCAAATAATGAGATATTTTGTTTGAGAGAGAATACATAACATCAACAGTAGTCTATATGCTGATTACTTGTAATTCCCAAAGAAAAAAGAACTTATGAAAAACAACAATCGATTTTGACATGTTCTCTATTCACAAGCACCATTCCCATCACTAGAAGACCATAAGTTTCAAGAAAGCAACATGAGTGATGAAAACTTTCAAGAAATAACGATGAGAGTATCTCATGCTAACACGCACATAGAGCCTTTATGAATGCTACAATGAGAAAGGGACAAATACGCCGTTGGATCTGTGGTCACATTACAGCTTGTGACAAGCCACAATAACCAAGAGTACATACAATATTTTGACACGAGTATTTGCAAATTGTGGTTGAAGCAGTCTTGAAAAAAAGAAAACAACTTTTGGCAGTTTTTTTTTTTTAAAAAAAGTTTTTCGCTAAGAAACATGAAGTTGACAGAGTTTGTAGCTTTGATGGTCAGTATTGCAGAGAACATGATAGAATCCGTCATTTATAAACCTACACTAAAAGAAATGTATTGCATATTACATCCAATTTCTCTTTGTGAGGAAAATAAAGGGTCATATAAACAAAGGGCATATATCCATAGCCAACCCCCACCTAGCGAGCAAATTACGCATGAATTTAGGACGAGAAAATACATCGCTGCAATGTTCAGCGTACCACAATGAAAATAAAAAGTCCAAAGTAACTAAGCCCACAAAGTCAATCGAAATACCCATGGATGGATAAAGAAGGAGATAAGCACATAATTGTCAACTCAATCACCAGAAATCTTTAAACGTCTTGGACAATATCATAAGTGAAAGTTAACAAGGATTTTGAGAGACAAAACACCGTACTTCCCATACGTAAAAGGTTCATCGTTACCATAAAACTATTCTCACAATGATCGAACATATATATCAAATTCCAACTACTATAATTTTTTTATCAGATTGTCTCTAAGAGGAACACGTATAGATATGCATGTACAAATCATTTACGTAGAGGAACATGCTCAAAGAAATGAAAGAAACCTTTCTCATTAGCAACACAACAACAATTTAATACCTTTCATGCTTCATTATCATCGCAAAAGATAACTGAAACTAATGAATAACACTCTTAACTCTCTTTCAATGCAATTGACAATCCAAAATTAAAATTACGATTTACGATGTACATTAATAATGCCCTGTGTAACTATGTCCTACACATGTACATACAGACATATCTCGGATAGTAAGAACACCCCTAATACTGGAATTGGACAAAAGAAAGTCGCCAAGCTTTTCCACAGTAAAGTTCTGCGATAATATAAAGAACGTCTTCTCTCGCTCTTTCCACTGTAGATAGCTTCCATGATGTAGACACCATTGATATGCACCATGTACGCTGAACTAAAATACTGTGATTTCATAAGAATCTGAAAATTCAAGCAATGAATAGAACACATTGTTGCAGATGCAAAAGGTGTTATCATAACATCTACCTGACCCTGAAGCTCCTTAGTCCCCCTCTTCATAGCCAACTAGCTTTTGTTTGACTCCCAAAATTGCACGAGCTGCATCTTTGTTCCCTTCGCATTCATCTTGTGAGCTCTTTAAGCTAGCCTCTGCATAATCTTCAGTTTCCTGGAAAGCACGTTAAATATCATGGCAATGCCAAAGCTTGTTCAAACAAACGAGAGGAAAAATGAAAATTTTGATGTGTAGTCATGTTGACCACTTGCCCATGAAGATGCATAAGAAATATAATCCAATACAAGATAACTGAGGTATCTAAATAACTGCATGATATTGCAAGTGGGCACAAACCAATTTACAAGCATCAATTATGCAGGTAATAATTAGAGAAATGTGGTATGGCCGAAACTAAATGGGGCAATTATAAATTAGTAACTTATATCTCATGCACCAGTACGGACGGCCGTTCATACTCATTTCCAATATAGACCTAACGAAAGTTACCACATAAAAGATAACATGCAGCAATATAACTCGAGATGCCAGAGGACACTGTAGTAAGAAAGACCAATAATTTCAATGGTACCTCTGTCGCTGCAAAGCCCTTCAGGGAACAGAGCCCATTTATATAGAGGATCATGGATGAAAACCTGAAGATCAGAAATCAGTGAACTTGTTCTTTAGCACAAGGTTAAAACGATTCAGCCAGGCTGTCAAACCTCAACAATTGTGAGAATTGCTTCTTTGTTAGCCATCAAAATCTCTTAGGTCAACGAAAGGGAAACCTGCAAAACCCCATTGAAAAATGTGCGTAAACTAAATGACTTAAACGTATCAATTACAAAAATTAAAGGATGAGGAAATTCCTATATACAAACCCGCTCAGGTGTTTGAGCATAGCCCATGTTCAAACGCAACACCAAGATCAATGTGTACCACCTCAACAGTGGCTTGATCAATCAGTAATGTTTATTGAATGCCTGTCTCCCAATCCAACAATGTAGCCAACCTAAAAGAAAAACTATATTCATTTCAACGTCAAGAAAATAATTCTTGTTGACCAATTTGTCCTACAGAGTTAGATAGATGAATGATTTCTTTATTTTGCATGTACAATGCCAGCGTTTTATGAAGATCCATGACAACACTATTTAGCTTGATCAGGAAATATGTCAAGTGCTTTATACATACTATGTATGAAGGAATTTGACAAGTTGCGAGATATGAAAGACCAAATTAAAGCTAGAACATATCTGACC
>MJHO01000576.1:91878-113168 GCA_002076135.1 Xerophyta viscosa | reverse complement strand
GGACAAAATGGGGTGTTGACAGTTGCCCCTCTTTGTCTAATCCATTGCAAAAGGATTAGGCAAAGATAAAAGAGATACCACATTTTGTCCGATGGGTTGAGGTGCAATGAACGTGTCCAGACTTGGCGTCCGTGTGCCTGAAAAGCTATCCAGACTTGGCGTCTATTGGACTTGAAAAGCTGGCAACCCCATGGATCATTTCCTAAGAGTTATAAAGCAATGGCTGCGTGAACCATGCCTCAATAAGTTATAGAAAGGCAGAGGCCTCATGGAGCATACCTTAAAGGTTATAAGGCAATGGCCCCATGGACCATGCCCCGGTATATCATGAAAATGCTGCGGTATAGGTTATAAAACGTTGGCCACATGGACTACACTGCAATGGTAGCTGTACGGTAGCGGTCACACTGACCGTTTCCTGTACGTTATAAAGCGATGGTCCCATAGACCACGCTAAAAGAGTTAGTTGGAAGGTAGCGGTCACATTGACCGTTCCCTAAAAGTTATAAAGCGATGGTCCCATGGACCACACTAGAAGGTGATTGGAAGGTTACGAATATCGTGGACTATGTCATTGGGAATATGAAGCAATGGTCGCCGTGGACCGGCTTTGACATACGGGGAGAGGTCATAAACATCGTGGATTTTTATGAAGCAATGGTCGTCGTGGGCCATGCCTTGACGTATGAGGTAAGGTAATGAACACCGTGGATCATACCTTTGGATTATAAAGCAATGGCCGCGTGGACCATGCTTTTAAATATGATATACGGTCGTAAGCACCGTGGATCATGCTTTGGCGGTTATGAAGGAATGGCCGCCATGGACCATACTTTGAGATATAGACGAGGCCATGAATGCCGTGGATCATGCCTTGGCATATAAAGTAATAGCAATCATGATTGAGACATGATGAAATAAGGTCATGAACACCGTGTATTATGCCTTAGGTTATGAAGTAATGGTCACCGTGGACCATGCTTTGAGATATAGGATAAAGCCATGAACACCGTAGATCATGCCTTGGGTTATAAAGCAATGGATGAGAAAAGGTCATGAACTCCGTGGATCACGCCTTGGGGTTATTGATCCAGGAGGCTCTTGGGTCAAGGTGCGTGCAACATGACTTGGGAGCGTAGCATGCCTTAGCCGAGCATGAGTGCGGGGACCGGACTGGTGCAGGCGCGCGGACAGACGAGGGAGGCTAAGAGGCATGGGCGCGCAGGCAGCGCGCGTAGGCGACGACTTCAGCAGACACGGGCGCGCGGGCACGCAAGGGCAAGCACGGGCGCAGGAAGCCGGCGAGGCGCGCGCGGCCAGGCGTGCGCGCAGGGAAGCCAAGGGCGTCCGGTTACAAGTGACTCATTATTGTCATGATATACTCTCCTTTATTGCTTATGTTTTATGTCTCCATGTTAGTGGGTTAGTTGGTTTCTTTTGACCGGGTGGCAAAGGCCGTGTAGGCCAAAGCACATCTTATCTATGGAGGCCACGTATTGTGTGCAAACCTAGAAGAGAGTTTGTTAAGTGCGTTATTGAAGGAAAGTTTTTAGCAAGGGAGCTTACGGCACGGCATAGCAACCTGGCCAACCTCCTTTTCCAACTTAAATCAACGTATATTAAAACTGTTATCCCTTAGATCCTAGATTACATCCAAGGCACTCACGGCCATATCCTTGTTACCGTGGAGGGCATACGGATCAAGTGGTATCAGAGCTTAGGAGCGTGGAAGATCGAGGAATCGGCTGTTCACAAGACTTGGCAACAGTCACGACACCCCAAGAAGGCGAAGAGGACATTCGGCGCTCGGAAGAGGAGGCGCGCGTGCAAGAGGTGTCCAGTCGAGAGGAGTCACGGGAGGATCGGATAGGGCGTTTGGAGGAACGCTTGACCGATTGGCGGGACTCGTGGAAAGGATGCTTGAAGCACAAGTCCAAGGAGTTGCCATGCAATCCCGGCCTACCGTAGCGCCTATGGCGCGATAGGAGGCAGCGGTCCGAGCGACCGTGGGGGAGCATGGGAGGCCTTCGCATCATGCGCGTGGGCGCGAAGAAGGCCAAGTGTTGGAGTGTGAAGCAGCTCTGGAGGAGCCTGAGGTATCCACGGGTGCACGGTCCGAGCAGGGATGGGCGAACGATTTTGCCCCCATTAGGGTCGATGTGAAGTTGGAGCTTCCGGTGTATGACGTCGAGGTAAACGGAGAGAAATTGGATGGGTGGATCGACCAGTTAGAATACTATTTCTCCCTCTACGGTGTCGACACCCCATTTTGTCCGGCTATCACCGCAATAACATGTGCACTCTAATGTACACATCCACATATCATATATACATACGGGCATGCATACATATAATGATAATCACTACATATATATACACATATACATATGCATACATTTATATATGCATATACACTTGTTATATATGTACAAATATATTATATTTATACATGGACTTATAACCGCAAACACGTGCACATATACACACTACACTCACATGCAGCAAATACTATATATAGATAACACGACATGTACGCCCCCCCCAGTGCATGCACTATTAAAAATGTACCAATCGGGACCCAAAAAGCGAAAATTTGACTAATGATCCGATCTCAGGCAACCGTTAGGCCAGATCAAGCCTTGAATTAGCCTGGTTGAAGCCCATTTTAAGCACCATCAAGCTCAATTAGGTCAAATTAAAGCCAAATAGGCCGTGA
Organism: Xerophyta viscosa; assembly: GCA_002076135.1. Classification (NCBI taxonomy): domain Eukaryota; kingdom Viridiplantae; phylum Streptophyta; class Magnoliopsida; order Pandanales; family Velloziaceae; genus Xerophyta; species Xerophyta viscosa. The sequence continues at coordinate 110,452 of MJHO01000576.1, read as the reverse complement.
TTTGTCCGAAGGACCAAGTTGGACCCGATTGACCCGATTTGGCCCATTTAGGTCCGATAAGATCCAATTAAGCCAAATGATCTAATTAAGGCTCACGAAGAAGCATTGACTAAATCTCTAATGAAGCTATTTGCCCTCTCGGTCCTGTTTACACATTTTATAGGATATGATTCTAGACATATTCTGATAGTATACCCATAACGTAACCCCATTTATAGTACTATCCAGTCGTGAGCGTGATATTATGCTATATATATAAAAAACATCTTGAAAGAAATATACACATTCCCATTTACTATATTTACACACGTGACATATACGACGCATACACATATTATGTAGGCATACATGCATATATAACATATATACATATACACATAAACAATAATTATCATTATTATAAAATTAAAAAAAAAGAGAGGAAATAATGATGGGGGTGGCAGCAGCCACCCCCCCCCCCCCCCCCCCCCCCCCCCCCCTCTCCCGCCCGGCTCATAACTCTCTCCTTCTCTTCTTTTTTATACCCCTAAGTCTTTCCACCCCCATCCTCTCTATAAAAACACACATATACACACACAAGTGGGAGAGAAAAAAAAAAAAGAAAAGGAAGGAGGAGAAGAGGGAAGAGGGAAGGAGAGCACACAGAAGCAAAGGAGAAGAAGAGAGAAGTCGCTCCGACGAGCCACCGTCGTCAGCCCCGCCGCCTGCCGCGCCGACGAGCCACATCTATTGCACTCGGGTCGCACCCCATACAAATCTTACTCAAAACTCCAAGGTAACTCTACGAAAATCTTAGTATTAACATCTGCACTTTTCCGACCCCCCGAAACGCCGCCGTTACTTCGCCGGAGGCGAGGCACGGCGGCGGAAATCAAAAAACAATAAAACGGCCGAAACTTGCACCTATAAATATCTCTGTATATAAGCTGAACTCGTCGAATCTCTGAATTTGACGTCTCTGAGCAATGGACTATGACGGACGAAATAATCCTTAGGTGTAGACTCTCTGTGAAGTCGGCGCCGACGCCGGCCAGGAGGCCAGAGGCAGCGGCGTTACAGTAGCGAGCTCGTGGGCGACCAAAAGTTGAAGATGACCGGCTGAGTCGGTCGCGACCGGCTCAGCCGGTCATCGCGCGTTTTGTTAACGCGCGGACCGGGGCTTAGCCCCGGTCCAGTCTCGGTCAGCCAGACGCGCTCGGGCGCGCCTGGCTGACCAGACTCATTTTGGGCCGGACCAAATTTGTCCGGCCCAACCCAGTATTGACCTAAAATCGATTTTGACTGCTTTTTAATCAATTTTAATCCCTATTTTCATCAAATAATTAATTTTAAACCCAATTTTCAATTACTAAGCATGATATACATGATATTTCCAAAATTCGATTTTTTTTTTAATAAAAGGGATAGAGTGAAGCGATGGATATTGCTTTCTCTTGTTCCCTACAAATTCCATTAACTAATAATAATAACGTTATTAATTGTAACAATATAATAACAATAACATTAGTAACAATAATAATAACAATGACTAGCAAAAAAAAAATATATATATATAATAATAGTAATAACGACAATAATAAATGTAGCACATTTTTTAGTCAAATTTCGAAGGAGATGGATATTTCCCCGAATAATCACATAATAATAAAAGGAGTAATGGGATAAGCGATGGATATTGTTTATTCCTCACTCGTATAAATAATACAAAATACGATACGAATATTATTGTATATAAATAAAGCAAATAACTCGGATAATCAAAATACGGGGAAGAGATGGATATTTCTTCCCTATTAATAACTAATACACGAATATAACTTTATTATTAGGGTTGAGATGGATATTTCTATCCTGATAATGGGGCGATGAAGAGGAAACGACACGGCGCTGAGCCCCCAAAAAATAAAATAATATTTATTCATTTTCTCTTCAATTTATACATTTTGTAGCAGCGTATATTTGTATGCATATATCATTGACGTGAATATCATAGTTTTGTAAATATATATTAAATATATGCATATAAGTAGTAGAGATTTGATTTTCTCTAGATACAAAGGTTAGGAACCGGATGGATCCTAACTCTATACTGGGTTAAAATAAATGTGAATAATCGTAATTAGGAAGTGATGATATTACTCTCCTAATACAATTAGTCAATTTATAAAATCAAATCCCATTCAATAAAGGATATATAATAGAAACGAGAGTGATGGATTATTTCTCACAAATATATATTCTATATTTGGATGTGTCTTACCTAATATGATTTAGAGAGTAAGGTGAATTACCAGATTCTCTCTCCTTGATATTAGCGTAAACAATTAAATATGCTATATATAATAATAATAAATATGTGATAAATATAAACCCAAAATTATTCTAATCACCTATAGAGTACCCTCTCCGAGGGGCGCTGTGGGGGTGTTCCGTCTTCCCCACACGTAAACGACGAACAAACCTGACGAATCTCTATGTGCCTTATCCTGGTTTTCCTAGATTTCCGCAAAATATCTAGGTGGTGACTCCAACCCTTTCCCTCCTCGGAGGAAGGTCGTCAACATACGGGGATGACGATGCCCAACGCATAGGGTTTGCAAGACTCAAACTTGCATCCCATGCATTGGTGTGGTGGAATAACCACCTACGGACGCGGGGCGCCGCGGGAGTCACATGGACCGCATTCAAGGTGCTCTTGAAGGAGCAGTTCTACCCGATGGGGTACGATGAGGAGCGGTGGAGGAGGTGGCTCTACTTGAGGCAAGGCAACGAGCAAAGTGTGCAAGAGTTACCACTACGGAGTTTCGGCAGCGTGCCTATGAGCCTCGGGCCATCCCATTGGAGGACCCGGAAGTCCTACGCAAGTACCTCGCGGGGCTTTATGAGGAGCTTCGTGCGGAGGTGGAACTATACCCTATCATGGACGTAGGCGATGCTTGCAAGAAGGCCATGACATTCGAGAAGTTGAACCTCACGCGCGCGCGCGGCAAAGGCAATAAGGCGCGGGCACGGGCGCGGGCAAAGGCAAGAATAAGGACAAGGGCAAGCAAGGTGCGGCCGAGGGCAGCACGGGAGAGGGGACTTCCGAGGGGTCCTGTTACAAAGACGTGGAGTGTGGCCACTGCAAGAAGAAAGACTACATCAAAAGAAATGCTGGAAGTTGCCATCCAGAGCTGGCCCCAGAAGAAAGGTGCGGACAAGGGCAGGCGGCGTTGGTGACAACCACGAGACACGGGCGCGGGAGAGCGCCGTTGGCGGACCCGACACTTGCGTTGATACTGGTGCTGCCCAAAGGAGGCTAGCAAGGATGCCAGTACAAACAAGGGCAAGGCACTGCAAGCCGTAGCCAAGGGCGGGCACCAAGGAGGCGTGAGGAGTTATTTCAGCTACGGATCCAGGTAAAGCAAAAACTTGGTGAGGCCATCATTTATCCGGGAAGCCAACAAAACCTCATCTCCGAAAGCCGTAGTACAGACAGTTGGGGTTGGCAACTACCCCACATCCGCATTCCTTCATGCTCTTCGGTTAGCTTAGAAGGATACGGAGATGGAAGATCCTAAAGCATGCGAAGTTCAAATTTGCGACAAGGTTGACGGCGAAGTCATACGATGAGGTGTTATGTGAGGTATCTCTCCCGCTAGACATTTGCCAAGTGTTTTTTGGTAACCCCAACCTTTGGGATAGGGATGCTGTTTATTACAGGAGAGCCCAGCAGTACATGCTCGAGAAGGAGGCACAGAGGTAATGCTAGAGGGGACAAGGGGCGCGGGACAACGCCAACTTGCTCACTGTCGCGCAAGCCAAGCGCCTGGTGAATGCGGGCAGGGCGCGCTTGGATGCTAATGTGCGGGAGGCTCCGGCCAGGAGCAGGCACTACAGGAGGTGGTCTCGTGTCGGCATCTAGCTATAAGGTAAGCAATGGCAGGGTGGTGGCGCTCATAAGGAGATTACGCGACCGCTGTTCACTGGAGCCGCGCGGGCTACCCCCGCCCGAGAAGTGAGCATGGTAATCACATGGTTGAGGGCACGCCATTACCAAACGAATGCTTATACCGCCACTCGCTGATGGAGAGCGAGGAAATCAAGCACCAAGTACAGGAGCTCATGGAGCAAGGGGTAATCAAGCGAGCCAGTTCGCCGTGCGGATTCACAATTGTCATGGTGCCAAAGAAGGATGGAGGTGGAGGAGTTGTGGATTACCGAGCCTTGAATAAAGTCACCGTTGAAGAAAGGTATCCGCTACTAAGATCGAGGACTGATATCAAACTTTCAACCCGCCAAATACTTCACCCAAGCTGGACCTCAAGTCCAGGGGTATCATCGTACGGCTGACGTAGTATTACGTTGGAGACGGGTTCAACAACTAAGTAGGCCTATTTGAATGGTTGTAGCTCTCTTCTGGATTGTTGCACGCCCCGACCACGTTCATGCGGTTAAGAACGATGTCTTAGACCCTTGTATTGTATGATTTTGTTATTGTTTATTAGTATGATATCCTTGTTTTAGTCAGATTGGACTAGTTCACATGGAGGCATCTCGGTAATAGGTGTTTGCTCGTACTTGAGGAATCATATGCCTCAAATTGAACTTGAAGAAACTGCGACTTGGTGGGAGGCCTCAACCTGCGCTCATACTTGGGCTTTTGTGTGATGATCCGAGCTCAAGATTGACCCCGCAAGGTGCGGGTCATATTGGACGGGCAAGGCCTAGAAATGTTGACGGAGGTCGAGCTCGTGAGGGGCGTGCCAATACGTCCGCAAGTTCATTTAGGCACTTTCTCAACAAGTGGCGGCCCCACTGCATGGCTTAACCAAAGCAAGCGCCAGGTTCGCATGGTCAGACGAACATGAGGCGGCGTTCAAACTTTGAAAAAGAAGAATCACCCGGCCAACTGGTGCTCACATTGCCTAACCTTTCCGCGGCCTTTTGAACTTGGAGTGCATGCATCGGGACATGCCATGGTGGCTGCGTCTGTTCAAGATGAAAGACTAGTGGCGTATCACAGGTGAGGCATATCTTAAGGCGCATAACAAAAACTACCTACCTATGGACAAAGGAGGTTGTACGCCTGCATCAAGCAGTGAATAGCACTGGGAGGCATTATCATCTTGGGGAAGGAGATGGTATGCATACGGACCATCGGCCGTTGCAATAACTTCAAACTCAGTTAAACTACGCAGGGGCTCGGCATATGAAGTGGATGGCTCACTTGCAACAATTCAACCTCGTCATTAAGTCCAAGAAGGGCGTGACCAACAAGTTGCTTGATATTTTGTCAACGGCGCGCACGACGGGATGTGTCGCTCTTTTGTGCGGGGGTGGTAATGCAGTGCTTCCATGGCTAATGAGGAGTATGGACCACTCTATGCAGAGGATGATGAATTTCAGGCCTGCAGGCGCGGACGCGGGGAGTGCCGTGGGCACACGAACAGGCGTAGGAGGCACTACGGACAGGACGGCAAGGCGACTTCGGCGCGCGGGACAGCGTTGGCGCGTGGGCTAATATGGGCATCCATTGGGAAGTGGCGTCAAGGCCGTATTATACCGAGGTAACAGGGTTGTGTGTACCTCGGGATGCGGATAGGGCAAGATGGATCCGGGAGGCGCACACGTCCAGGGTGGCTGGGTATTTCGGCGTGGAGAAAACATTGAAGAATTTGGAGAGGTATCTCTACTGGCCACGCATGCGCGTGGATTGTGGAAAGGTTTGTTAAGGGTTGCACCTATGTGTCGTCCAAACCGGCGAATCGAAGACGAGGGACTTTATATGCCATACCGTACCAAGCCGACCTTGGGAGAGGTGTCTATTGGACTTCGTGGGGAGGCTTGCCGAGCACAAGGCGTTGTCATTACTATATCTTTGTTGCTGTTGACAAGGGTTTGCAAGATGGTCTTGCCCTGCAAAGACGGTCACGGGCGAGGAGGCGGCCAAGCTATTTTCTACCATGTGTGCGTCACTTCGGCCTTACCCTCATCTATTCATCTCGGATAGGACAGTCGGTTCCTGTGTGGGAAGTTTTGGAAGACACTATGGGAGCTTGATGGACCCAGCTCACCGAAGCACGGCATTTATCGCAAACGGACGGCCAGACTGAGGTGGTAACCGCACTTGGTGCATCTGTTACGGGTTACAATGCCAAGCATCCGAAAGACATGGGATGGAGTTTTGCCTTACATTAGAGTTTGCGTTTCAACCGAGCCAATACATGGCGTCCACTGTACCGCAAAAGCTCCCTTAGGTATGCCTGGGGTACACACCTTCAAGGCCCTTTTGAATTGTCGTTTGCTACCAAACGAGGCCCAACACAATCTTAAGAGGCAGCGAGTCAGGACAAGAGCGCTCAAGTTTCTGGAAAGAGCATATTCCGCAAGGTGCCACGGGGGGAGGTGGAGCGACGGCCAAAGACACAACTGACAGTACAAGGCACGGCGATGACGAGCTCTGTTCGATAGCACATTCCAGGTGGGACAAGGTGTGGCTGCAGCTTGGTAAGGGAAAGAGAGTTCAATGGGAGAGGGCGTAAGCTTATTCTACTTCGCCTATGGCCCTTTTCAGAACATACTCAAGGAAACATGGGGTGATTAACGCATTCCAACTGGATTTACCACATTTCATGCACTATATATTTCGTGTGTGGGTGACATCGCGTGGAGCTTAAGTTGTTCGAGCCTTCTATGTTAGATGATGATCAACCTTTAGTGTTGCCATCAATGGATGAGTTGGAGTTAGGGCGGGAAGAACCCCTAGTCGAAGATGGCATTGTGGAACGCAAGATCATCACTACAAGGAGTGGGGAGCAGCAAAGATACCGAGTAGGCCGGCGAGGGACTTTGCCTTCTAAGGCCAAGTGGTACACCTTGGAGGAGGGCCGCAAGGCTTTTCCTCAACTGAAATTTTAGGTGACTCATTACGGAGCAATGATACTTACGGTGGGGAGGCTTGATCCAGGAGGCTCTTGGGTCAAGGTGCGTGCAACATGACTTGGGTGCGTAGCATGCCTTAGCCGAGCATGAGTGCGGGGACCGGACTGGTGCGGGCGCGCGGACAGACGCGGGAGGCTAAGAGGCATGGGCGCGCAGGCAGCGCGCGTAGGCGAGGACTTCAGCAGACACGGGCGCGCGGGCGCAAGGCACGGGCACGCAAGGGCAAGCACGGGCGCAGGAAGCCGGCCAGGCGCGCGCGCGCGGCCAGGCGTGCGCGCAGGGAGCCTAAGGGGCGCCAGCGGTTACAAGTGACTGCATTATCTTGTCATGATTATACTCTCCTTTATTGTATGTTTTATTGCTCATGTTAGTGGGTTAGTGGTTTCCTTTGACCGGGGAGGCAAAGGGGCTCGGGTAGGCCGAGCACATCTTATCTAGGGAGGCCACGGTTTGTGTGGCAACCTAGAGAGAGTTTGTAAGTGGTTTTTGAAGGAAAGTTTTAGCAAGGGAGCTAGGCACGGCATAGGCTGGCCAACTCTCCTTTTTCCACTTAAAACAATCGGGTATTCAAAACTTGTTCTTTCCTAGATCCTTGATTACATCCAAGGCACTCACGGCCATATCCTTGTGACCGTGGAGGGCATACGGATCAGTTATAAAGCGATGGTCGCCGTGGGCCATGCCTGGTTATATGTGATAGGATCATGAACGCTGTGGATCATGCCTTAGGGGTTATGAAGCAATGGTCACCATGGACCATGCTACTGAGATATGAGATAAGGCTATAAATACCATGGATCATGCCTTAAGGTTATGAAGGAATGGTCGCCGTGGACCGAGATTTAACTATATGAAGTAAGGTCATGAACACCATGGATCATGCCTTATGGTTATGAAGGAAATGGCCGCCGTGGACCAAGATTCGATATAAGAGATTATATTATGGACTTCGTAGATCGTGTCATGGGATTATAAAGTGATGGTCCCCGTGGACCAAGGTTGGTAATATCATGGAGAGATAACAGCCACATGGGCCATTCCGGAGGTTATGAAATAGTGGCCCCATGGACCATGCTTGGCTATATCATGAAAAGGTAGGGGCCGCATGGATCGTATAGAGGATATTGAAGAGTTATCGTTCATCTTGAAAGCTATGCAATTCGTAATGATATTGTATGAAAGGATTATCTGATATGGTTTGCTTGAAAGTGTGTTTGGCTATGTGTAGTCTGAGCTTGTATTATGTCATTTGTACATTCGAGATTGACGAAGTCCATGTGGTGGAGGACTGGAGTTATTTGAAACAAAACTGTCTGAGAAAGGAATGGACTGTTGAAGGGCTATTAGAGGATATTGGGAGTGGTTATGAGTGGAGAGAAAGTTGTTGACATTTCCGCCACGTAGTTTAAGAACACTTTTCAATGAGTTTGGATATGTCGTCTCGTATTTCATTAGTATCACTTCTGTCGCTGATAGGATGTCCCATCATATGCCCGTTGTTGATGGTCATGAGTAGCATTCCATTTCTTCAGATAGAGTTACAATTGCCCCAGTATGCTTGGCTAAATCTTCATCGTAATAGTTTCCGTCAGGGTGCTGCTTATGCATATTTGTTAAATTTTTCACCAGAAAAATTTGCCCCAGTTTATATCATATGTCTTCGTATTCAAAATGAGATTGAAGGAAGTCGGCGTTATCATTGTTCATATTGCCCCAGTTTGATTGCAAGATTTGGTCTACACATACGACCATGGAAATCGAGTCAGTCGTACTGTTTCATTTTAACTATCATTCGAGTTTCATGCATGCGTAACAAAATAATTCACATTTATTTCATGTCGTGAATATATTCGCAATGCTATTTGCATCCCAGTTTGATATTTGAATAATATATTGCCTAATTTGGTAATTATTGAGCTTTGGGCCTATTGGTTTCATTAGGTAGCGTAGAGCTTTATTCGGAAAGTGGGTTATCTCGAAACTGGAATATTTGTCTTTGGTGATTTGTCTGGGGGCGTACATCACGTGGGGGTTATGATTCGTTTATTTTTGCTTTGTGGAGCTATAGGGATCTTTACGTATTGGCCTCGGTCGCTTCTTGCTCGAGAAAACAAATTTACATTTAAAAGAGATCATGGATGTTATTTGTTTTGAATCTTGTCATGAATTGCCATATTTTCTATCTCATGAGTATATTTGGTTATTGAGGATATAGTGGATGAAGAGCACATTTGTAGCATGGTTATTTCGTGTATTGAGTAAAAACTGATATATATATATATATATATATATATGACGAGCAGCAGCATATTACAATTAAACATATATTTCAAATCTGAATAATAGCTTATGATTAAAGTGAAGGTATTTTAGTCCAATGGATTTGCACGTCTCCGCAATTTAGTCTACATTGATGCATCATATTTTCTCTTCTTCTTGTGGGTGTTGCGCACTTCGCTTGGGTGCATATGTGCTTGTCCTTTTGGTCATTCCGAAGAGGATTTATGAGGGTTGGTATCCATTCTCGGTGTCCTTTCATTTTGTTTGTTCTTTTCTATTGTTCTTTTGCTTTCTTTGTCTTCTTCTCTTCTTTTCTATTCTTTTTCTTTCCTTCTTTTCTTCTTTTTGTCCCCTTTTTTTTTTAAGGACAGCCGAAGGATGGATTTACCTTGAATTTCTATCCTCTCATGTCTTTCTTGATTTCTAAGAAGAAATATCTGGACTAACATGAATGTAATATGTAACATCGCGATGTCCATTGTGTTTACTATATCGGATGTTCGTTTGTAAGTCCTTGCGTAGCCTTCATGATATTTGTCATGATCGAGGTGATCTTCGGACATGTAATAGTTTCACGTCAATCTTAGGCTATTTTCAATTTTGAAAAGTCATGTTTAATTGTGTTATGCTGCTGATAGGTTAGGAGTTATGCATGTTCAGGTTGTTTTAAAAGGAGTATATGAGTTGATAAAAGTTGGATTTGATAGCTTATAACAATTCATGATAGAGTCAATTCCAAGCTTCATACCAGATCTTTTTCGTATGTAAATTCGTTTACTTAAACATAAGCTACTGAAGCGAATAAGTGATCAGAGATATCTGTAAGGATATTTATGGTTTGGGAGTGGGCTACATTGTTTGCAATAAGTAATGAGAATATATTCAAAACATGATATAAAGTGTGAGCAATTTTGTTATAACGTAGCAATCCATTCGAAAGAGTTAAGCGACAACAGTACAATTGACTCTAAACATCCCAAAACATGATGATTCGATGTTGTAACAAAGTGCAGTCTCGTCGGAGGTTTGTCAATAGTAACAATTGCCTTGTCCTTGTTGCCCCTAGTCGTTTGTTGAATCGTTGCTGTCATGGCTCATGAAGGTATCATCTTCATTACTCTCGTGTTTGCTATTCTTGAGGGCAGCCTCGACTCTTACGCCAATACGAACCAAGTGTGCAAAATCTATTGCGTTGGCGCAAGAGAGTTTATATTGCTGGTCTAAACATTCAATTTCAGTAACACTATCGACCAGCTCTCTCTGTCATTGGAGGCGTTATTTGTGCAGCTTGATTCCTCCATCTCAGTGCGAACGAGCGAAAATCTTCATTCATATTCATAGTGAGCTTCTTCAATGATGATTTGTCTGGGGCAAAGTCCGCATTGTGCTTGTAGTGCTTAAGGAAGGCGCCAGCTAGGTCGCCCCAAGTATGAACTTCCTTCTTATCAAGATTGAGGTACCACCTGATCGCGGGACCTTTTAAGCTCTCTTGGAAGTAATACATCATCAACTTCTCATCTTTCAGGTTGGCGCCCTTTTTGCTGCAGTACATCTGTATGTGTATATGCAGATCTGTTGTCCCGTCGTACTTATAGAACTTTGGGACTTCAAAATCTTTTGGAATTTCTATGTCTGCGACAATGCAGAATTGGGGGGATCCTCAATTCCCTTATTTCCTTCAAGCATCTTAATTCTTTTGAGTATGTGCTTCATCTGGTTCAATATCTGCTTATCAGTTGCTTGAGTTATCATTGTAGCTGGGGCAGTTGAGATTGTGACTGATGTGTCAGCTGTCGGCATAATGGTTGTTATCAGTTTTGCCTGCAAGCTAGGCTCTTGCAGCTCTCGTAGGGGCTGCGGTACTATTGGCTCTAATGTATTTGTTGAACTGAACTCCGGCTCACTTGGCACCGGCAGTTGATAGGGTAGTTATAATAGTAGCAATGCACGGAGTTGTTGTGATAGATCTTCATTTTGTCGTTTCAGCAGCTCAATCTCTTCTATCAATGCTTGCTCATTGGACTTGTTCTGTTTGTCGTTGGGGCTACTCATGACTTGAAGATATTATCTCCTTGGGATCAGTTGTGCCTTGGAGAGAGATGATGTATCACAAACTCATGGAAAGTGTATCACAAACCAGCATAGGGCAAAATATGCAAAAGTTAATTCGGAAACAATAGATGCTTATGTTATGGAAGAGAGAGGATTTTGATCTAATTGTAGGATGTGTGTTATGTGTATATGTGTTTATATGGAATATATATTGATGTTGTAGTGTGGGTAGATGATAGCTGGGTTAAAAATGTGGGGATTGATTTGGAAGAAAGAACGCATATATACAAAAGCAATTTTTGTAAAATGATAATGTCGCTATGAATAAGTTATCATTGCAAATTCAAATTAAACAGAGTGAAAAGATTATGTAAAGATGCATCACATCAAAAACATTAGCCACTTACTTTATATTTTATTTTTATTTTTCTATTTATTTTTTTGTCGGTCTACATGCCGGTAGGGTGTAAATATGGGTACCTATAATGGCTGGGCTTACGGACTACCTACGCACATTGTACATAAGCTCTGGTTATCCCAGTGGCTTATCTAGCAGCCTGTCATTGCTGGGGTTCCTATCGACGACCAATGTACATAGTATATCAGCTCGATGTACTACCCAGATAACATCTTGGTTGGGGTACAAGGACCAGGCATTACGGACTACTTACGTGCATTGCACGCAGGCTCCGATTGTCCTGGTAGATGGGATGGGTATATGCCCTGGATAATAGCATGCAATGTAAGATATGCAGTATGTGCAATATTCATCTAATATGTAAAGATAGAAATAAACAAATTCCAATAACTAATTAAAATATTATGTCTATGATATGTGAAAATATAAATCTAATACTATTTTAATCACCTAAATGAGCCTGACGAGTCCCCAGCGGAGTCGCCATCTGTTGACGACCTTCCTCCGGGGAGGAAAGGATTGGAGTCGCCACCTAGATGTTTTGCGAAAATCTAGGAAACCAGGATAAGGCACATAGAGATTCATCAGGTTCGTTCGTCGTTTACGTGTGGGGAAGACGGAACACCCCCACAGCGCCGCTCGGAGAGGGTATTCTATAGGTGATTAGAATAATTTTTGGTTTACATTTATCACATATTTATTATTATTATATATGCATATTTAATTATTTACCTAATATAAATGAGAGAGATCGGTATCCACCTTACTCTCTAAATCATATTAGAATATATGTCTGTCGGGATAATATCCGTCATCTCGATTCTATATATCCTTTATTTGAATGGGATTTGATTTATTATAAATATGTCTGGTCGTATTAGGATAGTAATATCCATCACTTCCTATTACGATCATTCATATTTATTTACCCCAGTTACTTAGATTAGGTTCTATCCTGTTCCTAACCTTCGTATCTAGATAAAATCAAATCTCTACTACTTATATGCATATATTTAATATATATTTACAGCATCACAATATCTACATATATGCATACAAAAATATCTACACAGCTACAAATAAAATAAGTAAAAACAAATTAATATTATTTTTTTTCTTGGGGGCTCAGCGCCGTATCGTTTCCTCTTCATCGCCCTTTATTATAATGGTAGAAATATCCATCTCCACCGTAATAATAAGTTATATATTTGTGTGTTAGTTATTAGTGGGGAAGAAATATCCGTCTCTTCCCCGTATTTTAGTTATTCGTGCTATTCGTTTTATTTATATACAATAATATTCGTGTCGCATTTTATAACATTTACACGAGAGTGGGAGTAAGCAATATCCATCGTTTTTATCCCTTAACTCATTTTTATTATTATTATGCGTTAATTCTGAGGGAAATATCCATCTCCCCGAGATTTTATTTGTAACTGGTATTTATATTTATATGCGGTTATGGGGTTAAAATTTATTGTGTAATGACCTTTTTAAGGTCAAAAATAAATCTATTATTCAATAAAATAAATGAGAAAATAAATAAACGCATGTCGGTAGAGAAGAATAAAAAAAATCATATAAAAGGGGTGACCGGCTGGACCGGTTCTGACCGGCCCAGCCGGTCACCATCATCTACGTTTCTCTTCTTCTCTTTTTTTTTTCAGTGGCCGCGAGAGCTCGCGGCCTCGCGGCCGCCGCCGGCGGCTCCTCCCCGCTGGTGCCCGGAAGTCCCCCTATGGTATATCGATCCTTCCGAATCCATTTACGGTGTCAAAAATTGATTTTATTGGCTGTATGAGCGCGTTTTCAAGGGTACAAGTTTCGGTATATATATATACTTTTCGTTTTTCTTTGGCCCGCGCGAGGTTCTAGGTCGCCGAGATCGTTCACTTACGTTTATTTTCGTCCAGAGAGGCTATTTAGTAGCTAGTGCCGTGATGTTTTGTTTTCGTTTGAGTGTTACATATATTTCTTATTTTATCGTGTTTTTGACTGCCGGCGGCGAGCTTTGCTGTTTGTCGTTTGGATGAGGTCAAAGATGCAAGCAAGTTATATCATACGAACGGGAGGGAGTTATTGCGAGCATACCTTAAGTTTGACGTCTTTGGCCGATGGGAGCGATCTTTGGTCAGTGCCGAGACGGCGAGCTTCGTAGGTCGACTGACGGGATAGGCGTGACCACCGTCCAACAGAGAAGATGAGGGATGTATTGGAGGGGGTTGAACAGGGTCTCTCTCTCTCAGCTCACCTCTCTTCTTTTTTCTTTTTTTTTCTCTTAATTTCTCACCCGACTCTCTCTCTTTCTTTCTCTCTCTCTCTCTCTCTCTCTCTTTTCCTTTTTTTTTTCGGTTTCCTTTCCTCTCCGGCCAGAGCTACCCCTGTGTGTGTGTGGGTGAGTGTTTATATAGAGACGATGGGGGGATAGAAGTTAGTGTGAATGCATTGAATGAGAGGAGTAGAGAGGAAGTAAGGATGGGCGGCTGCTGCACATCATGGTGGGCGGATGCTGCAGCCGCCCAGAATTTCATTCTTTTTTTTTAATATTATATATGTGATCATTTATGTGTATTTACGTACGTGTATGTATATGTGTATTTTGGTATTGTATACATGTGTTTATATACGAATATATATATATATATATATATATTATATGCGTATGTGTGTATATGTGCATATAAAGTTGGTTATGAGTATATACATATGTCCATGCATGTATATGGTATATTTGTATATATAACATGTATATATATATGTGTGTGTGTGTGGCAATATCATATGCATCCATATTTTGTATGTGCGTACTGTGTGTATGTGCATGAGTTATTGTGGATGGCCGGACAAAATGGGGTGTCGACACTCATCTCTAACCCTCAGCTGATAATACCCTGATCTCAAATCAATTTTCGAAAACACTGCAGCTCCCTGCAACTGGTTAAATAAGTCATCGATACGAGGCCAAGGATATTTGTTCTTAACCGTAACCTGATTAAGCTGCCTATAATCTATACACATTCATAAACTCCCATCTTTCTTCTTAACAAAAAGAACCGGCGCACCAAAGGAGATCATCGTCGGATGAAACCCTTATCTAACAACTCTCGAATTGAGCCTTTTAGCTCGGCCAACTCCATAGTAGCCATTCTATAGGGTGCCCTGGATATCGGGGTTGCTCCAGGTACCAACTCAATCTGAAATTCGTCCTTACGGACGGGAGGTTAATCCCAGGTAATTCCTCCGGAAAAAACGTCGGAAATTCTAACAATTGAATGTTATTCAGTTCGTCAGTCTCCAACGACGGATTTATCAAATATGCCAAATATCCAACACAACCCTGCCCAAGCATTTTGCCTGCCTTCATTGCACTGAAAATAGGAATTCCTACCCCAAAATCGTCACCACAAAATTTGAATTCGGATTGCGTATTTTAAAAGGAAAATGACTCTTGGTTCGGCAATCTATCTTAGCATAGTTGCCAGCTAACCAATCCATTCCCAAGATAACATCAAAGTCCGACATGTTCAAAACAACTAAATCGGCGTATAGAGTTCGATCCCCAACTCGAATCTCGCACCCACAAAAACGACAATCAGAAAACAATACGTGACCCGCTGGAGTAGAAACCTCAAACATACAATCACATTTCATAAGATATACGGGCAATTTAACAGCAAAACTCGACGAAACAAATGAGTGTGTAGCACCCGAATCAAATAATACAAAGAGAAATGATATTCTTCAGGGTCATTTTGACCCTGAAAAAATCAAGGCTGATGTGGATAATGCCACATCAGTATATATTTATTATTTTTTAATATTAAATGTCTTGGAAAAAAGTAAATTTAATATAACTTTTTTGATAAGTGTGAAGTAATTATTTCCAACACATTAAGATGTGTTAATAATTAATTCCAACACATCGAGATATGTGCATAATTAAATTTTTAGTATTTTATTAAATACTTGGGCTGATGTGGCACTGTGCCACATCAACCTTGATTTCTTCAGGGTCAAAATAACCCTGAAGAATAGCATTCCTCTAATACAAATGCTGATAAACTACGAACTGGCAAAGTACCTACTATAGCTGTCGAACTACCACCCGCTTCCTCGCTCGTCAAGGCATTAACTCTCCCCGGAACTCTCGGTGGCGGTCCTTGCAGCCCTGCTGGTCTAGTCGCGGAACTCCCGTGGGACTGCTGTGGAAACGGCGGTCGGTACTGCTGATACTGAGGTCTCGGCTGCGGAAACGGTGCTGTCTGCTGCGGCGGCCGAAACTGTATTCCCGACTGTCCCTGTGACTGTTGCTGTCCCGATGGTAACCGCGGACACTGATATTTGTAATGCCCCTTCTCATGGCAGTAAAAGCACTCAATCTCGGATATCGATTTCTGCTGCCTACCCTCCTCACTTGACACAGTTCGTGTATCGGCAGAGACTCCGAACTTCCTCTTCTTAGGCACAAATTTTCCTTTCCCCTTCGGATCGTTTTGTACTCTCTCATATTTCTCATGGGCCCAGTCGGCCTCAATATTTTGCGCCCTCTCCAATGTCTGATAGACCGTGGCGTACTCCTTCCCTGCCATCCTACTGATAATATCCCATTTCAAACCATTCCGAAACTTCCTCGCCATACGCAACTCGTTAGTACGAAGATGCGGAACGTATCTTGATAAGGCCATAAACTTGGCGTGGTACTCCCAAACGGACATACCACCCTGCTTCAGCCTCTCAAACTCCTCCTCCTTCGTCCTTTTCACGGATTCCGGAACATATTGCCGATTGAACAACACCAGGAAATCGGCCCAAGAACCAAACTTTCCAATCTGATCTTCCACACTCTTCTACCAATGTTCGGCCTCTCCCGAAAACGTAAAAGCTGCTAAGCACCCGAAAACTCCATCAGACAGTTAAAGTTGTTTAAAACACTTCTCCAAAAGCGAGGTAAGCCAACTATCGGCCGTATCTGGATCTGAACTACCCTCAATACTCGGAGGTCACATCTTATGAAATCGGTTCAAATATCGTAAATATCTTTCCTGAAACGGATCCTGAATAACAACTTCTGCCTGCACCGGGACGGCCTCACCCACCCGGGATAGGGATAGGTCAGTGGGAACCTGGGATTCTCAGCTCCCGCTCGGCTAGGCGCTTCGTCAAGCCACAGCCCGAACGACAAGTCGCGAAGGGCCCGAACCATATCTTCGCTAACACGCGGCTCCTCCGGCAAATCTGGACTCGGAACCCGACGCGGACGACCACGTGGCGGCATCCTGCAACCACAACGACCTAATCAACGATCTACTCTAACCGTCCTACTCTCGTTTTCACAATCCATCAATTTGTAATTTTAATTGTTGAGGAAGCACTAAGTTACACGATACTCTGATACCATAACTGTCGCGACCTGGGAGGGCCGCAACGGAGGGAAATAATTTTTCGTAAAGAAATAAAATTCGGAGTAAATAATTTTGCGGAAGCTTATGAAATCAAGAAGTTTGTTTCAAATTCCAAATACTCAGAATCAAATCTCAAAGTTCAAACAAGGAAGAGATGCAACCTGGACATTCAGTCCGAGACGAGAACCCGCGGGGGAGGCGGTTCGGTCTCAAACCGAGCTTAGTTTGCAAAGGATACTAATGTATCAATCTCCCCAGATGACACAAGAGGATCATATGCAATCTAAGGTCCAAACCTCTTTAAAAATTTACATAAATATAGTTAAAAACCATATTTTTGAAATACCGGCTCGACCTATATTTTTCCAAAAGTTTTGGGATTACCAAACCTCTAGTTAGTAATTATAAGAACCCCTCAAACCAACGAAATCAAATTCGAAAACCAAATACGGAAAATTTGACGATGAATTCCAGATCTACTTCCGGTCGACCGGATCGTTTTATCAGTCGACCGAAAGTCGACCAGAAACGTATAACAGAATAGCGACAGATTTCGGTCGACCGGTCCAATATTTCGGTCGACCGATACCTACAGGTTCTGCAAAAATAGATTTACAGCAACCAAATACCCAACATCCCATTTTCTTAAACATTTTTCCAAATCATTCAAATACCATGTATTTACATATATATAACCAAAATACACATGCAGGTATCGATTTCCAACCAAAATGCACTTCCAATCCTCATTTTACAAGACATTTTTGGAAACGTCAAAAATCCGAACTTTTAATAACTCAAGTAGTCAAGTTTTGATCAAACCACAATTTCATTCATTCGCAAATGTCACAAGTATCCAAATATCCAAATACACATGCGACAAGATTCAAACTCCAAATCGGAGATTTCTTTATACAAAAGTATAACAAAGATATCCATTTACATCAAAAACTTAAAATATACAACCGTTAGAAATTTAAGCCTTCTCAACTAAGGTTTACAACTCTAAAGGTTCACAAACCAACCCAAAACACAAAATGTAAGTTAGCGCTTCCAACATTAATTCTTTACATGTTTATACTATAACAACTAAAGTTATATACAAGTATAGACCCCACAAAATATACCTTTCCCAAAATCTTTCGCGCAAGCTATCGATAGGCAAATTTAGCACCATTTTTGCCGGTGCCTTTTCCCACGATCTAACGGAATCTGAAAAAGATAAGAAAGTAACGGAATGAGTCATAAATGAACTCAGTGAGCGGCGCGACTAACGATATCGCGGCACCTCTCACCACAACACAACCAAAACCCAATCATAAATCCAATGAAACAACCAAGTAAAGCATTAACATAGTCATCAACATCATGTAAATAACGTATTCCCACACCCAACAAATTATGCTTTGCTTTCTTATGTTAGCGTTTGCTTGACTAATCACCCGTTAGTCCTTCTCGTTTGCAACGCAACACACCCTTTAGGTACCGCAGCACTAAG
>MJHO01000576.1:68429-91306 GCA_002076135.1 Xerophyta viscosa | reverse complement strand
ATCGGTCGACCGACTGTCATTTTCACTGGGTTTTTGCTCTCGGTTGTGAGATCGGTCGACCGATCTCATTTTTCGGTCGACCGATATGTGCATGAAGAAGGCAATTCCAGAGGAGTTTCGGTCGACCGAAACATGAGACCGGTCGACCGATAACTCTCTGTAATATGCATTTTGAAAAGGTTTTAAATGATAATTAAAAATATTTTTGATGGTTTTAGGATCTCTTAGAATTATATTTAAGAGGTTCTAAAGCCCCGGATCTTTTAGAAAAATACGGGTTTGGCCGGATTTTCGAAAACGAGTTTTAAGGGTTTGAATTTGTAAAAGTTTTTAATTCGGACCTTAGGTTGCTATGGATAATTTGATATCAATGGAGGAGATTGATATCTTAGAATCTATTGCAAGCTAGGTCGGCGCCGATCGCGGGGTCTACCTCCTCCGTGGACCTCGGGTGACGCCGAAAGTCCCGAAACCGGCTAATCCGTCAAAATGGTTTCTAAATTGGTTTTAAACGAGCTTCCGCAAAAGCGCTTTGGTTTCGAAAACAAAATGTCTTTCGAAAACGTGGTTTTCCCCATGTCGCGGCCCCCGGCCTCGGGGCGCGGGTCGTGACACGCTGCCCCTTAGCGTTCTCATCCTAAGCTCTGATACCACTTGATCCAGACTTGGTCTCAAGGCTGATTTAACTCGGAGAAACAAGTAGGATGAATATTGGATCTAGGGAGGCCAAGGGTGGCCGGCCATGGCTATGGCTCTTGGCCGTGTTCCATGCAACTACGGACTTAGGAAAAAAGAGAGACAAAGTATTTTTGGTCGAAAAAAAGGATTTTTTCCCTGAGTTTTCTCATTAGTATTTATAGACTAATCGAAATACATTTACCGTAGTACATTAACTATTGCTAATTAACTACAATGCATTGAATTCCTAGTGAGGGTTCCAACGGCTCTTTTTCCAGGTTCATTGAACCGACTGTTCGTCTTCCGCGCTTGACTCTTGGTCCTCCACGCCCGACCTTTCGTCTTTCGTGCCTGACCTCCTCTAGTCTTCCACGCGCCTGCGAACTGGTTCCGGTCTCGGCGGTACTACCTCGGTCTCGGATCGCGCCCACCTTGGACTGGGTCATGCCTCTGCCGCTCTCGGTCTCGGCCATGCCTGCCTCGGACTTGGTCATGCCTCTGCCGGTCTCGGTCTCGGTCATGCCAGCCTCGGACTCGGTCACGCCTCTGCCGATGTCGGTCTCGGTCACGCCAGCCTCGGACTTGGTCACGCCTCTGCCACGCCAGCCTCGGACTTGGTCACGCCTCTGCCGATGTGGGTCTCGGTCTCGCCAGCCTCAGACTTGGTCTCGCCTCTGCCGATGTCGGCCTCGGCCTTGCCTACCTCGTCCTTGGCTTAGACCACCTCGGCCTCGGCTTGGACCACCTCGGCCTCGGCTTGGACCACCTCGGTTCGGTCCAAGATCCTCTGGATCAATGTAAGAGCAAGAACTCTCGCCTAGAAAATCTTTCGACAAGGTTATTGTTGGCCCACCGTTATGACGGACGCTGAGAAGTTCGTTCTCTCGTGCATGCGATGCCAGGAACCCACAAAGACCATCCACATCCCCGCCGAACCAATATCCAACATCGTATCACCATGGCTATTCCTACAATGGGGCATGGATCTCGTCGGGCCTCTCCCCCCTGCCTCGAGACAGAGGCGATACATAATCGTAGCGATTGATTTTTTCACGAAGTGGATCGAAACAGAACCATTGGCCACTATTACCGGAGCATCTGTCACTAAATTCTCTAAGCAGTCTGTCGTCTGCCGCTTCGGAATACCAAAATACCTCGTATCAGATAACGATAGTCAATGCACAAGTCCATAATTGAAAAAGCTATGTGAAACACTCCATATCAAACAAAGATTCGCCTCCGTCTACCATCCGCAAGCTAACGGACAAGTGGAGAACGCGAATCGAACAATCCTTGAAGGACTGAAAAAACGTTTAGAAGGAGCGAAGTGAAATTGGCCCGACGTACTCCCCACAGTCCTATGGGCATATCGTACCACACACCGAACGGCCACCGGAGAAACACCTTTCGCCCTTACCTACGGAACTGAAGCCGTAATTCCTGTGGAACTTGACAATCCAACTCTTCGTGTCGAATATAGTGACGACGCATCCAACGGAAACCGTCTTCTCAACAACCTCGACTTACTCGACGAAAAACGAGAAAAAGCCCTTATCCGAGCACAAGCATACAAACAGCGGATATCTCACTACTATAACAGCCGCGTAAGATCCAGATCTTTCCAAGAAGGACAGCTAGTTATGAGAAAACTCCAGCAACAACCTGGAAAGCCCGGGCCAACATGGGAAGGACCGTACAAGATCTCTGATCCAACATCGAAATGGTGCTTGATGTGAAGCAGTTGACCCGATCTACCAAGATCTTTAATCGGATTGAAGATCTAACGGTTGGATAAAAATCTATATCAAGAGATTTGAGGTAGAAGAAGATGTAGGAGAAAACTTGGTTATCTTTATTGATAATGCTGTAAAAAGGACTACAAAGAGGGGACCATGGTATTAGTGGTAATTATCCTCACTAATGACACATGGCTCCTCTAGATAAAACACTCTAATTACAAGCAATTAGTAAAAAGACACCTAATTAGACTCTAGAACACTTTCCTAAACTAGGATAAGATGCTCATTGAGGATTTAACCCAGGGTAATAACATTTAGAATGGTTTAGGATCGAGCGCAAGAGGGCTCGGACCCAGGCGTGCGCCCGGGCGCCTGCTGCGTGCCGAGCACCAGAACCAAACATCATATCCTGGCGCCGGGCCTTCTAATTTCATTCCAAATCCACCTGGATCAATACCCCACCAATGAGCTGCATTGCTCCTGCAATGCCTAGATTAGCAAATGAGGGAAGGTGCGCATAAGCGACTCCCTCGTGAACCACTTGGCCTTCGACGGTGGTTGTCCTTTGAGGCCGACTCTGAACCGCTCCTTTGAACCTTTCCGTGTCTCCAGGATCTTTTTCTCAACGAGGTATACCTCCTCCAACAGCGCCTCTTCACCCATTTCCAGCTCATCCATGGAAGGATAGCACCTTGGCGGACTCTTCGTTCTTCATCGCAACAACGAAGGCTCGAATAGCTTCAGATATTCGGCGTTTATGACTGAATACATCTGCATATATGGAGGCAAATCCAGCTGAAATGCGTTGTCTCCAAACTTCTTAATGATTTTGAAAGGACCATAGCGAATTGTTTGATCTTCCTTGCCTCCCCTTTGAGACGCTCCCTTTCCCTAAGTGCAACCACACCATATCTCCCTCTTTCAACGTGCATGGAACTCGATGACGGTCATGCCGAGCCTTGTACCTCAGTTGAGACCTCTCTAACTGTCCTTCTACTTGCTCATGAACCTTCTTTATATGCTCAAAAAAACGTAGAGCCTTAGTTAGCATCATTTAGAACCTCGCAGTGATGACTAAATCGGCGATAGGCAATAATTGCACATCAAAAGGACCTTGTGGTAGATAACCCAAACACACCTCAAATGGAAGTTTACCAGTAGATGCATGTACAGCACGATTAAATGCAAATTGGATATAAGTTAAACTTTCATCCCAAGTAGAAGGGTGTTAGAATTATACCCGCGCAACAAGTGTACAACAAGTGCGGTTGACCCACTTCGGTTTGTCCGTTGGTTTGGCGGATGGAAGGCGGTGCTTCGGCGTAACTTTGTATCCATCATAGACCAAAGAGACTTCCAAAAGTGCGTTTAAAGAACCTGGTATCCCGATCTTGAAATGATGGACGACGGAAGGCCAAAAAATTCTTCCAAACATTTGCGAAGAACAATCTTGCGGCTTCTTCTCCCGTTACCGTTCGTTTGCATGGGATCAAGCATATCATCTTGCTAAATCTATCTACCACCACAAACAAGTAGTTCATAACCTCTCTTTAAGACGGCGGTAAACCACCAATAAGTCCAAAATCGAAATTACTCTCCCAAGGGCGAGTAGGAACCGGCAATGGCGTATACAATCCTTGCTTCCGATTTGTCGGTTTTGACGTATTGCACAACACACAACCACGAATGTATCTACTAACATCGTCTTTCATCTTTGGCCAAAAGACATACCTTCCCAGGTTTTGGAGAGTCTTTTCCACTCTGAAATGTCCAGCTATCTTCGAGGTATGGGCTTCAGGAATCCACAACAATCGATCCGCCGATTCGGGAATATAGAGTTGCTGATTTCTGTATAACAATCCACAACAATCTCATCACTTTCAAGAGGAGAATAACGATACATACTCAAGTTAGGAAGTGGCTCACCATCTATAAGCTGAATTCCATGCTCGATCGAACGTCGAGGTGGCAATCCTTGTGGCTCTTCGAATACTCCAGAAAATTTCTGCAGTAACTCCCGAACCTCTGCCTTTTGTTGCACACCTAAGTCCCGAGACAACACTTCAACTTGTGCCTTTGGTTCCTCCACCTTCCTAAGCAAGAGTATTAAATACCGATTGCTTAGATTCACTACTTTCTTGACTTGTCCAGCTGTACATACCTTAAATTCAGATTTTGATTTGTTTGCTGAAATGAGGAATCTTCGCCCATTTTTCGTCAAACAATACCGTTGTTGTCGCGATAAAATATCCCATATCGATCAAAGATATAAGGACTCCAAAAATGAACTTGAACATACATCGAGTGGCACGACTTCGCACGTGACTTCGTCAATGAATCCTTCGTTATAGCAAACTTGAATGTACATTGGCGATCGATGTTCAACTCCATGCCATCCTTTATCCATCCGATGAGGTTGCGTCCCCAAACCCAACTTCTGGACCAATCCCTCCGAGATCAAGTTCATTTGGCTTCCGGGATCAAAGATTGCTTCACAACTTGTTGCTTTGATTTGTATCGCACAAAAGAACAACGCCGCTCGCTCCTTGGCTCCGGATTGAACTACACTTTGATTTTGTCCAGAATTTTCACCACCTTGCTGTACTATACGCCCTCCTATTGTATGAGAATGTTGCGTGCGATTTGCTCCCCGAACAGCTACTGCATTGCTGCTCTTGTTCAGGAACAGCAAAAATTGGGTTGCTCCCGGGCCACTTCAGCCCTCCCTAGTGTTTTCGGCCAATTTTGTTCTGGTTTCTTCCAGAATAGAGAATTTCTTGCTGTTTTGAGCAATTCCGCACTACGGACCATAAGCATCAATGTAGAGTCGGCTTCCATCAATTGTTCAGCTTCGCGTGTTCTCCGCATTCTCCGTAATCACAAGTGTTCCTTTCCTTGGTCTTTGCGAGGTCTTGATCTTTGGACGAAGTTCTGGATTGTAAAACTCAACATTTTTCAACGGATTGACTTTTGACGTTTCACAATGCGTTACACGTCACATTTCTTGGTCTTCTTCTTTATCCTTCTCTTATCTGTTGGCTATTATTTCCAGGCTTTCTTTTCTTCGGAGTTTCCTCCGCTTTGCGTCTTCTTATTTCGTTAGCTTGTGTGCCCTTCTCTTTTGATACTTCTTCCGGGCGCAAAAGTCCGCTCAAGTTATAGTCCTCTTTTGGCACGCATCATCGATTGTCTTCCACATGGTACATCTTGAGGTGCTCCCGAAACATCCTCTTGAAAAAGCCATTTCACATACTTGCGAAACAGTCTCATGATCATCCAATGGAACTCCAAGCACAAGAGCACGCTTCATGAATTTCGTCGTATACTCTTGCACCGTATAATCGTAAGCTTGGTGAAAGTATTGCCAACGCCTCCACCGTTCTTCATAGAGCCAACGCGGATAAAATGCTTTTCTTACGAGCACCTTGAATGCATCCCATGTCAACCTTACGAAACATCATTGAGTACGAATATATTCATTCCACCAAAATTAGAGCATCGAAACTAATTTACCCGCACAAAGGTTATTAAGTTTGCACATCATGAATTCATCAACGAAAAGTACGTCTCTAATTGGTCTAACCATGCATCTAATTTGTCACCATCTATCTCACCTCCATAAGCTTGAATATCAAACTTAGCTTCTACCTTGATGGCTCCCCATAGTGCTGGTCCGTTGTCGTTTGTCGTTTGCATCGAGCCACGAACGTTCTCTTCCTCCATAGGCTTTTTTTTCCCTTTTTTTTTTTTTCCGGTCCCCTTTTTCCCGGTCTCCTAAAGGTCGAGGACTCTCCATGCAACTGAAATTCATTCGATCGAACACCTTGTGGGAGACTAACATTGGCTAAGTTTGGCTCTTCTTGAGCTGAAAATTTCTGCACCTCCATAAGAGCACTAGCTCTCGGCACCTCTTGGACTCTTGGCTCTGTAGCGTCACCTCCAATCATCCTGGACTTCATGCATGTCTTCAACAACAAGGTAAGCTCGGCCACTTTCTGCTCCAAGCCGCTCAACCTCATCTCCATCGAAAAAATCCCCATGCATGGACGTCGCTTGATCGGAACTAGTCTCTACGTCGCCTGCTCAGTCACGTTGGTCTCCTTTCCATCTCGCAACTTCACCATCTTGATGATCTTCACCTCCAACGTCCAGCTCTTCAAAAACTCCGATCAGCTCTGATACCACTTGATCTAAGAGAATCCGAAATTGGTGTGCTCTGTATGATGAACTAGGTTTCACCTCTGACTCTCATGCGGCTAAGATATCACTTTAATAGTGACTTTGAAGATCTACACAGGTTGGATGAGAATCTATAATCTCAAGAGATTATGATCGCATATGAATAGTTAAGATGTAGCGATAGTAAAACGTTGTCTTTAAGAGTTCTTAATATGATAATGGCGTGTCACAAAAAGGATTACTCAATTTGGAGTGGACCTATGGTACATTAATACTGTCGTTTAGACTTTAGTGCCTCACATAAATTGACACTGAGCATTTCGCGTCTATAGATTTATTAAATACTCTATAGAATGATGAGCCCATACATAGCAATTAGTAAAAAACACCTAATTAGACTCGGGTGTCTAGACAGCAGTTGCCTAAAACTTAAGGAGATAAGAGTGCTCAATGAATTGAGATTTTAACCCAGACAGAAACATGCCCCCGACTGGTAATAACATTTAGAATGGTTTAGGATCGAGCGAAAGAGGGCTCGGACCCAGGCGCGCACTCGGGCGCCGGCTGGGGGTGCCCGGGCGCCGGCTGCGCGCGCCCGGGCGCCTGCTGGGCGCCGAGCACCAGAACCAAACATCATATCCGGGCGCCGGGCCTTCTAATTCCATTCCAAATCCACCTGGATCAATCTCCGAGGTACTTGGCAAAGGAGCTTATGCACTACAAGACATGGAGGGAAACGATATACCGAGAACATGGAGCATACTGAATCTTCGTGCTTACCATCAGTGACTTGTACATATTTATCGTAAAATAAAAGTTCTTTTAATTGTCTTCCTCATTACTCTTCTCAACCGATGACCTCGATAGGCCGCTCCTTCAACTCCGGCCCCGCGAAAACGGAACGACGTCCTACGTCAGAATGTATTCCGTTACCGCTGGCTGGGGGGGACGCTAAGGCCCGACTTATAGGAACGATGGACCTCGGAAGGCCGCTCCTTCAACTCCGGCCACGCGAAAATGGAACGGCGTCCTACGTCGGAATGTACTCCGTTACCGCTGGCTGGGGGGGACAATAAGGCCCGACTTACAGGAACGTCGGACCTCGAAAGGCCGCTGGCCAGAGGGGATGCTAAGGCCCGTCTTACAAGAATGTTGGACCTCGAAAGGCCACTCCTTCAACTCCGGCCACGCGAAAACGGAATGACATTCTACATCGGAATGTACTCCGTTACCGCTGGCTGGGGGGGATACTAAGGCCCATCCAACAAAGGCAGCCACGCGAAAACGGAACGGCGTCCTGCATCAGAATATACTCCGTTACCGCTGGCTGGGAGGGATACCAAGGAGAACAGACAGCATAAAGCACAACCTCACAAAATGAGTACTCGGACAAGTCTTGTTCTTTATTTCGTTTAAACAGCGGAAAGCTACAGTAAATCACACGACAAGAAAGATATTACGAAGAAAGAAGACATGAGAGCTTAGATACTCTCTCCCGGAGTACCCCGACACGTAGATACTCTGGCCCAAAGTACAAAAACACTCAAGAACTCCCCGAAGACACATCATCATATTTCGACACACTAGAACCCTTCGAACAAGAACTTTCGTCAACATGATAGAAATCGCCAGGCATAATCGGATCATGTATAGGAGTCAACGGACTGTATTATGGAGTCATCGAACCTCGCAGAACACAATCCAATCGTTCTTGCGTCTCTCTCAACTCCCTCTCCAATAACATGGTATTAGAACGCAAGGAAGCGATCTCACAACGAGCGTCCACCAGAAGAGCATCACGGTGCCTATCTTGACTCCGTAAAGCTTGCAATCTCTCCTGAAGCCTCTGATTCTCCACCACAAGCAAACGATTTTCCTGAGATAGCGATCGGAGAAGCTCGGCGGTCACCCCGTTAGCCATTGCAACCCTCCACCAGTTAACTATTAGCAAGAAGTCTGGAAAGTCACGCGAAGATAATGGGGCAAAAATACAAGTGCCAAAATAGAAGTTCCTGGTTATCCCTTATAGGCAAACCCGAGGGCACAGTAAACGACTTTACACGTTTCAGATCCTGCTTGAAGACTTATATATGTCATTCCAAAAAGAAAAATTCTCTTTACATCAAAAAATGGGAGCGACTCACTGTGCAACGGAGAGCGCCCTCCCATTTTTCTAAGACAACAAGAAGAAACTTTGGTACATAATTCGTTATAAAGGTTACGGACGATGTCCTGGGGCACTGGCCTCCCCCGGTCCGGAGGGGCTCCCAGAATGGTCATCATCCTCACCCTCCTCATCAGAAAAGGGAGGAACACCTGCGTCTCTTCTAGACCGAGCAGCTCGAACGACCTCCCGCTCGTCCAAAAAATCAAAAAAATCTTCCTCCTCTTCGCTAAACTGATGGCGAAGCCTTCTTAACATCTCGAAGTACAGATAGCGACCGAAGAGAACAGCATGGGTACTTTTTCAACATTGAAATCATTCGAAGCCAGATAATCTTCAACCGCTTTCTTCGGTGCTTGGCGCAACTCTTCGTCCTTCGCCTCAAGCGCAGCTCGAAGCTCCGCCAATTGGGCATCCTTCTCCTTCATCACCTGGGCCTTCCTAGCAGCCTCATCACGGGCAAACTTGAGATAAGATTCCTCATTCTTCTGGGCTGCCTCGAGTTTTCCCCGAAGCGTTGTAACAAGTTCACTGCGTTCCTTGGCTTCGCGGCTCGCCTCGTCATGTTCTTGGATGAGCTTCACCATCTCAATCCGAATCTCGCTGGACTTCTCCAGAATCTTCTCCTTCCCCTTAACAATGGTAAACAGTTGGCTCAGGGAGGCCAACATCTGTAATCACAACGACGCATCGGTCAATGGGAATAATCAAAATAAAGACGATAAAGATAACTACAGTTCTATACTCACTGAAGCAGTATTCAAGGAAGCCTCTCTTAAGGAAGCATTAACCGACGTCCCGGGGATTATAGCCCTATCCTCATCCGGGAGACCCTTGCAGATGAATTCCAGAGCTGCCTCGGAGCTCTCCATTACCCGATCCCCCTTTCTTATCCCCCAGTCGGGGACATAAATGGGAACGTCTCCTTCTTCACGACGCTCCGTCCGTCTCTTCTTCTTTCTATGGCGGACAGGCTGAGACAACGACGTCGGAATTCCCTCAAAAGGAAAAAACCCGGGCGAAGACTCCCTCGAAACTGCTCCCCGTTCAGGAAGTGAAGACGATAGTGGGACTGGCACGAGCGCCCCGCTAGCGTCTTGAACCGATTGTTGCTCAACCCTGGCGACGGGAAGCTCTACCCGTGGGCCGACCTGTCCTCCGCTCCTTTTTGCAGCCACCTTGAGTCGCCGAGGTTTGGCAAGTTGCGCCAAAATTGCCTCTTCGACCCCCGCCTTCCTCGCTGGCTCCATAAGTCATGCAGATAACCAAATCTCATAAAAAAAAGAGCATTACGAAGGACAAGCATAGTGGAGGTATACCGAACGACGCATCGGCCAGCGGCCTTGTTGCTTTTACAATGTCGTCCGGAACGCTCCCAGCCACGGACACTTGACCTTGAAAAGTAAAAAATTGGTCCTCCAACTATTTCAGCTCATCGGTAAGCTCAGGCCTTCAACGATTCGTCCAAACGATCCGACCAACAGTCCGTGAAACACCACTCCGGTCTTCTCCTTACAAAAAAGAAACCGTGCTGCCGTTTGGGGAACGTCACTCCTTTCCCCTCCGTCTTCCTATTAGCAGGATTCCTGTACTTCGTATTATAGAAGCCAGGACCTTGTTTCGAGGAAGATAAGGTGAACAGACACCTCCACAACTCGAGAGACGGCCTGGTCCTCGTGCGGGCGCAAATAAACAGAAACACAAAGATGTCCCGATACGAGTTCGGAGACAAATGGCACGAGGCAACGCCATAAAAAGCGAAGAACTGAATGTAAAATGGTAATAGTGAAAAGCGGAGACCGGCGTTAAACATATCAAGATGGAACGAGACCCAATCCTTGGTCACATCCGTCATCCTCTCCGTTGGCTGAGCTACCCTCACTTCGAAATCCAACGGAATGCTAAACTCTCTTCTCCATTGAACGAGCTGCTCCTCGATTACAGAGGAAACAACGGTATGAGGGTTAAACTCAGCAGGAGGAACCCTTAACCCCTTATTCCGACTAAACGAGGCCTCCGCCCTCAAAGCCCTCTCTCCTCCATGACTCCCGTCGTCGCCCTCGCCCATAAGTTCGCTCAGCGTGGCACTCATCCTATCCGAGCGAAGTCGCTCAGCTACTTGACTAATAAATTCCCCCTCTGGGATCACCCTGTCCCCGGTAATGTCAGGAGACACGGGCTGCCCTCCGAATCTAGGGAAAACATACGGGGTGGGAGGGTAGAAGCACGAGATCCCCCACCAGAATCCCTGTCGCTATCGGACTCCCTATCCGTGGAACTACGAGCAGACATACCTTATCTACGCCGACACTCGAGAAAAGAAGAAAACCGGAGGATCCTTCGTCCCAGTACCGCTTATCATCCGCAGACCGATAGACAGTCTGAGAGGACGATACAGACCTCGGAGCATATGCTGCGAGCTTTTGTATTTGGATTTCAGCGGTAGCTGGGACGATCACCTATTTCTGGTAGAGTTTGCCTACAACAACAATTACCACAGTAGCATCGGTATGGCGCCGCATGAGGCTTTGTATGGCAAGAGATGCCGTACTCCCTTGTTTTTGGATGAGATGGTTGATCCGGGCACTATGAGTACCGACGTTGTCGAGGAAGCTAACTAGAAGATACAGGTGATACGTCAGCGACTGGAGACTACTCAGTCCCGCCAAAAATCATACGCAGAAAGGCGTCGCAGAGAGTTAGAGATTCAGGTGGGAGATTTTGTGTATTTGAAAGTCTCTCCGTTGAAAGGTGTGCAACATTTTGGGTTGAAGGGCAAGTTGAGCCCTAGGTATATTCGGCCGTTTAGAGTCGTTGAGCGGATAGGCAGCGCAGCGTACAGACTTGAGCTTCCACAGCCGATGTCGCACATTCACGATATTTTTCATGTTTCGATGTTGAGGAAGTGTCTGGCCGAGCCGACAATAGTTACAGTACCGACTCCGATCCCAGTTCAGGCAGATCTTACCTATCCGGAGCAGCCAGTGTAGATCCTAGACCGGAAGGATAAGGTTTTGAGGAACAAAGTAATACCGTTGGTGAAGGTTTTGTGGCGTAATCAGCGGTTCGAGGAAGCTACCTGGAAACCCGAGGCTGATGTGCGTGCGCGATTTCCTCACCTATTCGATTCGGTGGACCGAATCTCCTAAGTGGGGAGGGATGTGAGGTCCGTAGTCTTTAGTTCTTGTATGGCTTTAGACTTGTATGTGGATGTTTGAAAATTTTGCTAAGTCCTAGTCATGCATGTTGGGTATGTGTGCACTATGTTTTCTTGGACTTGCATGTGCGTATGAGGCTTGCTATAGCTTGGGGATGCATGCGTGGTCGCGTCGAGGACGAGCTGGCCTTGTTGGGGTCTCGTTGGCGCGAGTGTGCGATCCGTAGTGAGTCGGCCAAGTGTGGGTGCTGAATCTGTTTATGCAAATTTTAGGACTTTCGGTCGACCGATAGTTGTTTCGGTCGACCGATCGGAGCAGGTGAGAGTAGGTAGAGAGTGTTTTTAGTGTTGTTTGGGGTTTTATTTTCTTTTCACCCGAGTTCAGAGGTTGCTGGAGCCCTAGGTAAGTCCCCCTAGGTGATCATCTCATTTTCTTTGATTTTATTTGATTTAAACTTGATTTTCACACTCTCCCAGTATTACTCTACGCGTAGATCGCTTCGATTTTTCGGTTTCGCGGAAGTTTCGGTTGTGAGCCCGTGGAGAGCTTGATTTCGAGGTGAGCGGTTTAACACCATGTGTGTGTGTTGGTATTCATGAGAATGTGTTTAATGGTATGTTTGGGGGTGTGTTTACATGATTTTGATGAAAATGTGTAACCGGGACAAGAACTCTAGTTGATGTTGGTTATTGTGATATGAAAGCATGTGACATGCTATATGATACTCTTGTGTTGCTAAATGTATTGGCTTGAGTAGTACATCATGTTGTGTACAATTATGTTTAGTTCAAAAATTATGAACTATGAATGGATTTGCTCAATAACTATGTTATTCATGTTGATATGTGATCTTATGCGAGCATGTATACGATGTGTAGAGTAAAGTAGCTCTAGAGACACTCGTATTGGTTCTGCCTTAATAAAATGAGGGTACTCTGTGTAGTTGGGATCTCCGTCGAATATCGAATGAGTCCACCCGATGTAATGATTCCGGGAGGAAAATATGTCGGGGGCGGATGGTTCTGACTAGAGTACTTAAGGCGGCGAGTTTGCCTCTACGGAGGACGGTAGGCGTAGTACCTTGCGGATCAGCCGTTGGCCAGGCGATTGCTACGTTGTGCGAGGCTCGGTTGCACAAGGCGTAAAGAGTCCGAGTAGCCCCCATTTTGCGCTGTGGGGTCGCCCCTACCGTGAGTGTTGTGTCGTGACGGAAAACCCGACGACAGCGGGCGAAAGCCTTGGTATGAGTGTAGGCGTCCGAACTGCTTTAAGCCTAGGTTTGGGGTTACGGTGCCTTGGTAGAGAGTTCGTGTCGGACCTAACCTTACTAAATGAAAAATTGACTAACTACGATGGGTTAGTGAATCACGCTGACATAACAAAGAGAATGCATAATTGGTTGGTCGGATGATTATTACTACTACGAGCTAAAGTATGCTTGTTGTGTCATTGCATATGAAATGATTATGCTTGTCGTTGTATATGATGATGATATTCTCTATGTTGTGTTTTGTGTGCGGTGTTGCATTGGTGCTCCAAGGGAGGACACCGATGTGCCGGTCACTGAGTCATTGGACTCACCGCTTTGTTGCCCTATTTTTCAGATCCGTCCGCGAAGGGGAAGGAGCTCGCATAGCCGTCCGTAGCTAGCGAGAGGGACTTAGAAGGTATTTTGGGGTTTTGGGGACTAGCAAATGTATAGACTTCATTTTGTATACTAGTTTAGGCACACATAGTTTATAATGTAAGATGTATATAAGTGAAGCATTAATCTACACATAGCATGTAATCCTTTTGGAATTGTATAAATTACTTGTAAAGCTTTTGGATCTCAAATTGTATGAAATTCTAAAGTTTTATATGAAAAAGGTGCATATTTTACTATATATGGTGTTTTGACCCCATGCGGGCATTAGAATGGTTAAGCATGTGTATTTGACCCTATTTGGTCTTTCGTATATGTTGGGATGAATGCTAAGCTTGAAAAGTGAGTTTTGATGCATTTAACTCTTATTTTACCGTATTTCGGTCCTTAAGTAGTTTTTTATTTAGATTCGCTGTCTTCGCGTATTTTGGGTGTTTGGGAAGTCCTGCACGTGTATCCAAGGTAGATACATGGGCTTGCAGGGTTGGTTTCCAAAACCCAGGTAAAATATGGATTTCGAGGGGGCGAGTATTTCATTTCTGAAAACTGTTAATTGATTTTTTGATATTTTCGGTCGACCGATAATATCGGTCGGTCGACCGAAACTGTTACAGCAGGTATTTGATCCTTCGGGTTGAGTATCGGTCGACCGGTTCTCAACTTTCGGTCGACCGAAAACTCTCTGGAATTCGGATTTCGATTCCGATTTAAATGGATTCCGAAAATACTTTCGATGCTTTTAGGGGCTTTTATAAGTGTATTTAAGAGGTTTAGCACCTCCGAATCTTTTAGAAAAATACTGGTTGAGCCGGTATTTTTCGAAAACGTTTTTCTAAGCTTTTATATAAATATTTAATGTTTAAGACCTAAGGTTGTCATTGATATTTTGATATCAATGGAGGAGATTGATATATTAAGATCTTTGACAAGCTTAGTCGGTGCTTGAGGCGGGTTCCACCTCCACCGTGGGTACTTGCCGGTGCCGATAGTTCCGGGCTCCGCTCAATCCTCGATTTCATGATTTATTTCGCATGTGCTTTCGCATTGCAAACTCTGGATTGATGTTTCCATTTCCAAGCCGCCGCGGCCCCGGGTCGCGGGTCGTGACAGCTTTTAGGGTATCAGAGCTTGGTGTAGCTTAATGCTTCATAGAAACTAAAACTTGTTAAAATGATGGGTGTGCAAACGAGTGCTAGAACGATTAGAATAAATCGTTAATTTTGGTTCGTTGTGGTTGCAGGATGCCACCACGCGGACGACCTCGTCGTGCCCCTGGTCAGGGTGAGCAGGATCCGCCGCC
This sequence comes from Xerophyta viscosa, assembly GCA_002076135.1. Taxonomy (NCBI): domain Eukaryota; kingdom Viridiplantae; phylum Streptophyta; class Magnoliopsida; order Pandanales; family Velloziaceae; genus Xerophyta; species Xerophyta viscosa. Next base: position 76,443 of record MJHO01000576.1, on the reverse strand, counting down.
GACTAGCGCGGATCTAGCTAGACTGATTCAGGAGGCCGTGGCGGCAGCATTGTTGGCTGAGCGTCAGGCCCAGCAGGCAGTACCTTAGACGACAGTTGAGCCAGCGCCGGCAGATGTTCAGGCCGAGCCAGAGGTAGCGCCAGCTATTGTTGTGGATCCGAGGAGGAAAGATTACCTCGATTATTTGAACCGTTTCCAGAAGAGGAATCCGCAGAAGTTCGAAGGTAGTGCCGACACTGATAAAGCAGATGACTAGGTACTTGACATGGAGAAGAACTTCGAGATCTTGATGTGTCCTGATGAATACCGCATGGCCTTGGCTACCTCCACTTTCACCGGCACAGCGGAGCGGTGGTGGAGAAGTGTGAAGGGGTAGTTTGAGCAGTTCGACAGTTGGACTGATTTCTTGGTGCTATTCCGCCGGCAGTATATTCCTGTGACTGTGAAGGGGCAGAAGCAGCGGGAGTTTGAGCAGTTGCGACAGGGGGAAATGTCCGTCTGGGAGTACCACGCAAAATTTGTTTCTCTATCCCAGTACGTCCCTTATCTTTTGGCCGACGAGGAGAACCTAGCGAGAAGGTTTCGCGATGGGTTGCGAGGAGAGATAGTGAACAAGATGGGTGGTGACGAGTTTCCTACTGTACACCAAACCCTAGTGAAGGCTCAGAATATTGAGGCAGACTGGAAGAGGTATACTGCGGAGAGGTCCCAAGCGGACAAGAAGGGGAAGGCCAAGCAGTGGCTGAAAAAGAGGAAGCAGGGCGAAAGTCGCCGATACCCGCACCACTCCAAGTGGGGAGGGTAATAAGCAGAAATGGAGATCGGGTATTGAGTGCTACAACTGCCACGAGAAGGGACATGTTAGCCGTGTTTGTCCAAGAAAAAAAAAACGAAGCCGAGGCGTTCGGCGCCTGGATGGAACGGCAGCAGCCCACGCCGTTGCAGATGCTGCACGCCACTCACAGTGTTCAGCTAGCTTCCTGACCCATTGCGCCTCATGGACGGGCTGGGCAGCCGCCGACAGTGCAGGGCAAGGTGCACGCATTGACCAGTGTGGAGCGGGCGAGGTCTTCGGCATACACAGGTACTTGTTCAGTTTGCAGCATTCCCAGCATTTACGTTGTTTGATTCGGTGCTACGCATGTCCTTTGTTTCTGAGAATTTTGGCTGTTAGATAGCCTGCCCGATATGTTTATATGATTGCTTGTTTGAGATTAACACTCCCGCGGGATATGTTTTGTTGGCCGATAGTTGCTACCGTGGGTGTGAGATCCGTGTAGGGGATCGTGTATTACTTGGGGATCTGATTGTGCTTGACTTGTCTGATTTTGATGTGATTTTGGATATGGATTGGCTAGCCGAGCATTTTGCGAGAATTGATTGTCGCGCCGGGTCGATTACCTTTAGGATTCCGCGTACTCCTAAGTTTCACTTTTATGGTGATAGGACGGGGAAGGGTGTCCCGATCATTAGTGCCTTAAAAGCGAATAGGCTTCTGGAGCGAGGTTGTTCAGGGTATTTGGCTTACTTGTTGAACCCGCATGTTGAGTCAAGTCAGCTTGAGAGTATTCCGATTGTATGCGAGTTTCCCGATGTGTTTCCAGAGGAGTTTCCTGGATTGCCACCGGAGCGAGAGACCGAGTTTCGAATTGACTTAGTGCCTGGAGCAGCGCCCGTCTCCAAGGCACCCTATAGGGTGGCGCCGGCCGAATTAGCAGAGTTGAAAACCTAGTTAGGCGAATTGTTAGCTAAGGGGTTCATTCAGCCTAGTTCGTCACCATGGGGTGCACCGGTATTGTTTGTGAGAAAGAAAGATGGTAGTCAACGGATGTGCGTAGATTACAGGCAGTTGAATCAGTTGACGATCAAGAACAAGTATCCATTGCCGCGGATAGACGACTTGTTCGATCAGTTAAGGGGAGACAACGTGTTCTCAAAGATAGATTTGAGGTCCGGGTATTATTAGTTGAGAGTTAGACCCGAGGACGTGCCGAAAACAGCTTTTCGTACTCGGTACGGTCATTTTGAGTTTCTGGTTATGTCGTTCGAATTGACGAACGCACCGGCAGCGTTTATGGATATGATGAATAGAATTTTCCAGCCGCTTTTGGATCGATGGTGGTATTTATTAATGATATTCTAGTGTATTCTCGTAGCCAGGAGGAGCATACCGAACATTTTAGGTTAGTATTGCAGGTCCTGCGCGAGAAACGATTGTTTGCTAAGTTTAGCAAGTGTGAGTTTTGGCTCTCTCAGGTACATTTCTTGGGTCATGTTGTGTCCTAGGAGGGCGTGGCCGTTGATCCGGCTAAGGTCGATGCCGTCCTCGAGTGGGAGAGGCCCAAGAATGCGACCGAGGTTCGTAGTTTCCTTGGTTTGGCCAGGTATTACCGGAGATTCATTGAGAACTTTGCAAGGTTGGCGAGTTCGATGACCAAGTTGACTCGGAAGGCCGTTCGGTTCGAGTAGAGTGATGCGTGTGAGCAGAGCTTTCAAGAACTAAAGCGTAGGTTGACCACCGCACCGGCGTTGGCTTTGCCAAACTGATCAGACGCCCCTGTTTTTCCGGGGGTATATAGCGAATGCTTCTTTGAGTAGAAATATACAAATGGATACGGCGTGTTGATGCAGCATGGCCGAGTTATAGCTTATGGATCTCGACAGTTGAAGACAAATGAGAGTAACTATCCGGTACATGATTTAGAGTTAGCTGAGGTTATATTTGCCTTGAAATTGTGGAGGCATTACTTGTATGGCGAGGATTTCGAGATATATACAGATCATAAGAGCCTACATTACATCTTCTCTCATAAGGAATTGAATTTGCGGCAGAGACGGTGGTTAGAGTACTTGAAGGATTTCAAGTGTCGTATACTCTACCATCCTGGTAAGGCAAACGTCGTAGCTGATGCTCTTAGCCGGAAGAGCTCCGCTCGCCTTGACGGTTTATATATGATGGAGTGGGATCTCGCGGAGCAGTTTGGCCGCCTTGGGTTGCGCGCTGTAGAGCGTGCACCAGGGGTCCTCTTCGCTACTTATAGGGTTGAGCCGTAGCTACTTCAGTGGCTGAGGACGGCACAGCAAGGCGACGCTGCACTTTAGGAGGTACGAGCACGCTTTGAGTCCGAAGGGGTGACAGACTATAACATTGGGGCACATGATATTGTCCGATACAGATGCCGTATGTGTGTCCCACAGGATACCGAGCTCAGACAGCAAATTTTATCCGAGGCACATAGCAGCAGATTGTCAGTGCACCCAGGGGTTACAAAGATGTACAAGAATCTGAAGACACAGTTTTAATAGCCATGCATGAAGAGAGAGGTCATGGACTTCGTAGCGCAGTGTGCAGTATGTCAGAAAGTGAAAGCAGAGCATTTGAGACCCGGTGGATATTTGCAACCGTTAAAGGTTCCCTTGTGGAAATGGGAAGATGTGACCATGGATTTTCTCATGGGATTACCACGGACGAGGCACGGTTTTGACGCTATTTGAGTGGTAGTGGACCGGCTGACGAAGGCCGCTCATTTTATCCCGATTCGGAGCACCTATACACCTGATAGGTTGGCTCGCGTATTTATAGGCGGAGATCGTCAGACTCCACGGAGTACCGCTGAGTATAGTGTCAGACCGCGACCTCTCGTTTCACTTCGCGTTTCAGGAGAGCGTTCCAGCAGCAGATGGGCACAGGAGTTGAGGTTTCAGTACCGCTTATCATCCTGCTGACCGACGGACAGTCTGAGAAGACGATACAGACCTTGGAGGATATGCTGCAAGCCTGTGTATTGGATTTCGACGGTACTTGGACCGATCACCTATTTCTGGTATGAGTTTGCCTACACAACAGTTAACACAGTAGCAATCGGTATGGCGGCCGCATGAGGGCTTTGTATGGCAAGAGAATGCCGTACTCCCATTTTTTGGGATGAGATGGTTGATCCGGGCATGTGAGTACGCATTGTCGAGGAAGCTAACTAGAAGATACAGGTGATACGTCAGCGACTGGAGACTGCTCAGTCCCGCCAGAAATCATACGCAGAAAGGCGTCGTAGAGAGTTAGAGTTTCAGGTGGGAGATTTTGTGTATTTGAAAGTCTCTCCGTTGAAAGGTGTGCAACGTTTTGGGTTGAAGGGCAAGTTGAGCCCTAGGTATATTGGGCCGTTCAGAGTCGTTGAGCGGATAGGCAGCGCAGCGTACAGACTTGAGCTTCCACAGTCGATGTCGCACATTCACGATGTTTTTCATGTTTCGATGTTGAGGAAGTGTCTGGCCGAGTCGACAATAGTTACAGTGTTGGGTTATCGAGGTCGAAAAATACATCAGATGCGCAGCGAAAATTTAAAAATTTTAAAACACAAACCCCGTGTACCCGAATACAGGATCACATTGGTATGCTATAATAATCGAAAAAATTACATCACTTGTAAACCAAGCATGATAATTAAAATTAATCTAATTAATTTTAACGCGATCCTATCATGCTTCTAATCGCGGTACGAGTTTATCGATATACCTTGGCGAGTCGCACACCCCGCGCTATGATCCTCGGATTCTGATGAATTGAGCCGCGAAATTACCCGGCCTCTAATGCTAGTCCACGCTGAGACGCTCGCGAAACCGAAATTCGATTTTAATCAAATTAAAATCAAATTTGGGCTTTGATCCGATCTTGGCCCGTTAACTAAGATGAATGCAGTTGAGCCCATGAAGATGAACAGTGTCTTCTTCTCCGCCTTCCCGCTCACGCCCCGTCTAGTTGCTGTCCAATCATAGCCGCCAAACCACGCCGACGCAGCCTCTAATCCACGCCCGGACACCGTCTCCGGCGTCTCCTTTGCCTGCCGAGACTGATGCAGCGGCAGTCGGAGATCTCTGCCGCTTGGTCGAGTGCAACCTTTGCACACGGGTGGCGGACGCCGTGAAAAGCTCCAGAGCTCTATGCTATCACAGCCGGCGAGCCGAGATTGAGGAATGTTGTCGTCCGAAGGAAGAGCTGCCGGCCGAAAACTTTACGGCTTCTCTCGGTGCTTCGCTGGACAACTTCTCTCCATCGTCTCTCTCGCCGGCGTCGGCTGTTGGAAGAGGAATCGGAGGAAGGGAGGTGCTCACGCACGGAGAAGAGCCGAACACCGTGCTAGAGGTAGGGTTTGCTCTTCGTCCGTCGCAGCGCCGAACTGCCTTCTCTTTCTCTACCTTCGGCTGCGAACTATACATGTATATATATATACTTTCGTATTACACATAAAATCCACAACTTTGTTATTTTGCAAAAACCGCCCTCTAGCATTTTGTAAAACCTTTGGTCCAACACTTTGGACATTAGCAAAAGCAGCCCCTCATGCACAAATTTTCGGTTTTTCGCGATCGCATCTCATTTGCGTGTGACCCATTAGGTTCAGTACCACGCCGGCAGTGAATAAATAGTTAATTCAACTAATTAACAAATAATTAATTCAACCAATTAATTATATTTATTCACAGATCATGGTTAACGTCTAGCAACGTGCCATGACCACGTGTGGTATGAATATCAGTATTCATCACTTGAAACCTTTATGTGAATAGTTTCCATGCCCTATGTTCTTTCTGTTCATTTCTAACATCCCGAATGAGCTTAGAGTATGGATATCTGTCAAACTCTAATATAGCTCAATCATATGTATCCGTTTTAATAGATTTGCTCGACTGTGACATTAAGAACATTTCTTAATTCACATCGTACCTCGGCCAAGGATTTTTCTGAGCTAGTTCTATTCAAAAACACATAGGATGTTCTCCTCCTTAATAGGAGGTGACAGATGATACGGTCCAAACATGAAACCGAACGAAGTGCACTCCGTCGAGGACACGGGATGTATCTCATTGGAGAAGCTACATCGTTCCTGGCTATCAGATCACGGACTACGATACCAACGAGAAGGACGTCGTGTATTGAACGAACAGCATACCGTGCTATGAGCTCCGTGAAGACTCAATGACTGTAATACCCCTGGGAAGGACACGTGGAGATGCTACAGTGATTCAGCAGATAATTAACTACCGTATTACCCCTTAATCTCTGTATAAAAACCCCACTTGTAACCCTGAGAAAAGGACAAACTCAAGAGAGAGAGAAAGATATACAGTAGAGACACAGTACGATACTTGTATTCACAAAACATAAATAATGAACAATTGAGGACTCCGTTCCTCTCCGTGGTTTTTCTACCCACCGTTGAGGGTTTTCCACGTTAAACAAAGTCTTGATAATCATCTTAGTTAATCGAGATCATCCCTCTGTCTCATCTACACGGATTCCTCTCCGTAACCCCATACGACCGGAGATCTACGAAGCGTGCGTCATCCCAATCCTGGTGAGGATAAACCCATCAGCATCATCTGGCGCCGTCCGTTGGGACTACGACGCAACGCACACGTTGTACACTGTAGATCTTTTCGACACCGTTCAGCATGGTGAACACTCGAAGCCAACCCGCTCGTCAGTCAGCCTCCCGAGCACGCCCAACACGAACATCTCAACTCAACTCAACTTCCTTCCTGCCGGCGATGCCTACGCCCGACGGCGCCGGGCCTTCTCGAGCCCCAGAACCACATCCGTCTCAATCTCTGGACGCTTACCAAGCTGCACAGCTCGAAATTTTGACCAATCCGTTAGTCCAACAAGTAATACAAGAGATCGTACGGGCGTCGCTACGAGAACAAAATATGAATGCCGCCGCATCATAACAGGCCCAGAGCCGTCAGTCAGGACGAGACCCAGCACGCCGTGGGACACTCAGAGAAAATAGGGAAAATAGTATGAGGGAGTCTGCTTTCGACAGACTCGGACCTGCTAACCCTTTGCCAAGACAGGAGCCTGCCCGTTCGATGGGCCAAGCCGCTCAACGGATACCACATCAACCTCAGCGCTCAGCTAGGGACCCCCCTTGCCAAGACCCGAGACGACGGGAGTCTAACCACGATAGACGACTCTCAGCGCACTCGAGTCAAGACGAGCATGAAGACGAAGTGAGCTCCGGAAGATCAAAAGAAAGGAGACTTCGGGAACTAAGACGTACTCAACAACGGGAGGCTATCCCGGCTCTCCCCGGCCCTCCGGCCATCAGGAAGTGCTTCAATAGTTCGTTCACGGGAGTAGACATATTCTCTCCTTTTTCTGAAGAAATAGTGGCGTCCCCATATCCCGTGGGCTACACCGCGCTGAAAATCAACCGATACAACGGTACCACGGATCCGACTCACTACATCCGCCACTTCGTCCGAGCAATGAAAGCCTACCCGTGCGACGAGATGCTATATTATAAACATCCTACCAACGCTGTTGAGGACACTCCTTAATTGTTTAACCCAACTACCTCCGAGGTGCATAGCGAAACCTGGGATCAGTTCCGTTGAAATGATGTCTCAAGATTTCTTCTCACAGCACTCATTGGCCAAAAAAAGGTCCGACTCCATTATGAACATCAAGCAGGAAACCAACGGACTTGATGAGTTATTATCAACGATTCACCGATGAACAGATCAAGCTGGGGATAACGAGCAACGACCTCATCGTCACGGCCCTGAAGATCGGTATTGCGGAACAACAATTGGCATACGAGTTCCACCGCAATACTCCCAAGACGGCGGAAGAAGCCCTTAAAGGCTGCGGGAATGCGCCTCGGCGGAAGAAGTGTTGATAAACCGAGGAACCATCAAAGGGAAGCACGCTGTGACGAAATCATCTCACACCAACACGGGGCAAAGCACCTCTTCAGGGGGAGGACGAACACAAGACAGCGCCAGCAACGAAGCCCAGAGAAAAAGGAAGAGTCCTAACGACGGCAAGGCCCCCAAGTTGTCCAGAAGCCAGTATACAACACCAGATTCGCGGAATACACTCCTTTGTCTGCCCCACGGAAGGATATCCTGCATATACTAGAAACCAAGGAGCAGGTGGCGAGACCACCCCCCATCAGAGCTCCTCCAAAGAAAAGAGACGAGGGAAAATACTGCGACTTTCACGAGTCGCACG
>MJHO01000576.1:29476-65213 GCA_002076135.1 Xerophyta viscosa | reverse complement strand
CAAAGGCCCGTCCGTTAAAGGCATCAGACCTCGAAAGGCCGCTCCTTCAACTCCAGCCAGGCGAAAAACGGAGCGACATCACGTGTCGTATCGCACTCCGATACCACTGGCTGGGGGGGACACAAAGGCCCGTCCGTTAAAAGCATCGGACCTCGAAACGCCGCTCCTTCAACTCCAGCCAGGCGAAAACGGAGCGACATCCCGTGTCGTATCGCACTCCGGAGCCAATGGCTGGGGGGGGACGCAAAGGCCCGTCCGTTAAAAACAAATACCCTTACGAGACTAGCGAAGCGCAAAATCGGCGTCTATTTCATTCGAAAGAAGGATTACACAACAAGCTAAACATTGCAAGAAAAAACTACTCTGAACGGCTATGTCTGATGAGTGCAAAAAGACGCTTAAGGACCCCTCGAAGACGAATCGTCATCTTCCGACATACGAGAACCACTCGAACCGGAACTTTCGTCAAGGTGATAGAGATCTCCAGACATGATCGGGTCGTGAAGAGGAGTCAAAGGACTATACTCCGGAGTCGACGAACCTCGCAAAACACGATCCAGTCGCTCTCGCGTTTCCCTCAGCTCTCTCTCCAAGGACATGGCGTACGAGCGTAAGGAAGCAACCTCACAACGAGTATCCACAAGCAGAGCGTTACGATGCCTATCCTGACTGCGCAGAGCTTCTAATCTTTCCCGAAGCCGCTGATTTTCCACCTCGAGTAGGCGGTTCTCCCAGACTAACGACCGCAGCAACTCGGACGTCACCCCATTGGCCATAGCACTCTCCTTCGCCAGTTAACTTTTAACCGTAAATTCGGTAGTTCGCGAGAGATGAATGAGGCCGCGGATACAAGTAAAGTTCCTCGATTTCCCTTTATAGGCAAATGAAAGCAGTGAAAGAGTCGAAGTACGACATCCAAAAAAACCGTCTGTAACATTCAAAAAGAAGCGTCCTCTTTACAACAAAATGCGGAAACTACTCGCTATACAATGAAAGAGAAAAAACACATAAGGAAAACAGAAAACACTACGAACGATCTCCAGGGGCACCGGTCTCTCCGGACCCCGTAGGGCCTTCGCCGTCGTCATCATCATCCTCTTCCCCCTCCTCGTCTGAAAACGCCTGAGCGCCTGAGTCTCGTCTAGACCCAGCACTTCGAACGACGTCCTCCTCCTTCGAGAAATCAAAAAACTCCTCCCCTTCTACAGGGAATCGCTGGCGGAGTCTCCTCAACATCTCGAAGTAAATGAATCGGCTAAAGACCACGGCATGCCTCCCTTTCTCGAGGGTGAATTCATCCGAAGCCCGATATCCCTCAATCGCCTTCCCGGGCGCCTGTTGAAGCTCCAAGTTCTTTGCTTCAACCAAGGCCTGAAGCTCGGCGATCTCAGTGTCCTTGTCCTTCAACAACTTAGACGTCCTCGCAGCTTCTTCCCGAGCGAATTTGGTGTAACACTCTTCGTTCTTCTTAGCTGCATCAACTTTCACCTGGAGTGAAGCAGCTAGCCCCTCTTGCTCCTTAGCCAAATTGGTGGCTTCGTCCAGCTCCTTGATCAACTTCACCATCTCGTCCCGAATTGTCCCGGCTCTTTCCAGGACCCTCTCTCGCCCTTTGATGACGGTGAACAGTTGGCTCAGGGAAGCCACCACCTGCAGTTACGACGAACCGTTAAGATAGCCAACCAATCCAAGACAAGAACGACAAGAATAACTACGGACTATACTTACGTGAGCCGTGTTCAACGACACTTCCCTCAGCGAAGAGTCGAGGGACGTTCCAGGAATAAGTGATCTGTCCGCCTTCGGAAGACTTTTGTGTATGAACTCCATCGCCGCCTCGGAACTCTCCGTTACACGGACCCCCTCCCGTATATCCCAGTCCGGCACATAAACGGGGGCATCTTCCTCTTCCTGAGGCTCAACCCGTCTCTTCTTCTTCTTTTTACTGCGCGAGGGCTGTGATGAAGGTTCCGGAGCCCTCTCCGTGGAAGGAACCCCGGCAGAGGACTCCGTCGAACACTCTGCTCCGGGCGCGAAGAAGACGAAGGAATGGGCACGAGAGCCCCACTAACCACGGGCGCCTGATCTGATCCAGCCTCGGGCGCAGCGGATTCTGCCCGAGGACCAGCAGTCCCGCCCATCCTCTTCGCAGCCGCTTTACGGCGCCGAGGCTTGGGCAATTCCGACAGAATCGCCGCTTCCACTCCAGACTTCTCCGCAGGCTCCATCAGTCCTGCAAAAAAGACAACACGATTAAAAGAGCTCAAAAGCAACGAAAATTACGAAGGACAAATCGTAGAGGAGGCATACCGAACGACGCGTCGGCTAGTGGCCTTGTTGCTCGTACGACGTCGTCCGGAACGCTCCCCGCCACGGAGACCGAACCACGAAAGGTAAAAAATCGATTTTCCAACACCTCCAGCTCGTCAGTGAGCTCGGGCTTCTCCTTCAACGCTTCGTTCAAAAGATCAGACCAACGGTCCGGGAAACGCCATTCCGGCTTCCTTCTCACGAAAAAGAAGCCATGGCGCCACTTTGGGAACGTCACCCCCTTTCCCTCCGTCTTCCTCTTCACAGGATTTCGATACTTCGTATTATAAAATCCGGACCTTGCTTAGAAGAAGACAGAGTGAACAAATTCCTCCATAACTCAAGAGACGGCCTGGTCCTCGTACGAGCACAAATATACAAAAACACCAGGATATCCCGATACGAGTTCGGAGATAGGTGACATGGGGTAACGGCGTAGAAGGCGAAGAGTTGAATATAAAAAGGCAACAACGGAAAATGAAGGCCGGCTTTAAACATGTCCAAATGAAAGGGCACCCATTCTGCGGAGATATCCGTCATTCTCTCCGTAGGTAGAGCTACCCTTGCCTCAAAATCCGACGGGATGCCATACTCTTCCCGCCATTGGACTAACTGCCCCTCGGTTACGGAAGAAACAGCGGTTCGGGGATTAAACTCGGCAGGAGGGACTCTAACTCCTTTGCCTCGGCTGGTCGAGGCTTTCGTCCGCACAGCCCTCTCCTCTCCGCTACCCATGAGCTCACTTAACGTGACACTCATCCTCTCCAAGCGAAGTTGCTCGGCAACTTGATCGATAAATTCACCGACCCCCCCCCCCCTGGGGTTACCCGGTCCCCAGCAATATCCGGAGACACGGGTGGCCCTCCAAATATAGGAGGGATACGCGGAGTTAACGGGATTGAAGCGTGAGATCTCTCACTGGAACCCTGGTCGCTACTAGACTCCGTATATGTGGAATTACGAGAAGACATACCTTATCTATAACGAGATGTGACGAAAGAACAGAAAAGGATTGGAGAGCTCTTCGAAGACAAGACGCAAAGAAAGAAGAAGACTAGAAAGCTCTCCGTCGAAGATTTTTTACCAGAGAGAACTTCTGATCACGGTGAAACGAGAAAATGACAGCGGGCCCTACTTATAACCATAGAGAACGACAGTCCCCTACGCGGTAACTCGTCTCGCGAATCACCGTGCGACAGCTGTCCAAATTCGGACAGGTCATACCGAAAACCATCACGGAGGACTGAAGAAGACAACGCGCTCGACGCCGAAGAAAGGCATTCCGACAGATGGGCCGACAAGGCCCCCCATCTGTCGGGGGGAAGATGATACGGACCAAACATGAAAACGATCGAAGTGCTCTCCGTTGTAAGCACGGGATGTATCCCGTGTAAGAACCTACGTCGTTCCTGGACTATGCCACCGACAGAAAGGACATCGTGCTTCTAACGGACACCATACCGTGCTATGAGCTCCGTGAAGATAATTAACTACCATAATACCCCTTAATCTCTGTATAAAAACCCCACTTGTAACCCTAAGAAAGGGACAGACTCAAGGGAGAGAGAGATATATAGTAGATACTCAGTACAATACTTGTATTCACAAAACATACATAGTGAACATTTGAGGACTTCGTTCCTCTCCGTGGTTTTTCTACCCTCCATTGAGGGTTTTCCACGTTAAAAAGAGTCTTGCTAATCACCTTACTTAAGAGAAATCCTCCCTCCGTCTCACTGACATGGACTTCTCTCCGTAACCATACCCAACCGAAGAAGATCTGCGTAGCGTGCGTCTTCCCAATCCTGGTGAGGATAAACCCATCAGCATCAGTCGGCGGAGGTCCTCTTCGAGCGGCGTGGTCATTTCAGCGATGAAGTCCGCTAAGGCCTGAGCCTTGATCGCCGGGCGTGGCTGGAACAGGATATCGAATTCCTTCAATTTCATGGACCATTTGGCTATACGACCTGATGCCCCCTAGATCTCGCATAACCTGTGCCAGTGGGGTATTCGTTAAGACGTGGATGGGATGCCCCTGGAAGTACGGTCGCAGTCGTCTTGAGCAAAGAATGAGTGTGTAGGCTAGTTTCTCTAGCGTGGAGTAGTTGAGCTCCGAGTCGCCGAGAAGCTTGTTGTAATAAAAAATGGGATTTTGGATTTTATCCTGTTCGCGAACGAGGACCGCACTGGCAGCGGACTCTGAAATAGAGAGATATAGATACAGCGGCTCTCCAGGTTCAGCGATGACCATGACTGGAGGTTGTGTGAAGAAGAGCTTGAGCTCCTCGAACGCTTTGTCGTGTTTCGAAGTCCACAAGAATCTTGTGTTCTTTTTGAGGATATCATGGAAGAGTTTGCAACGATCTCCGGAATGGGATATGAAGTGTCCGACGGCCGTGATCCGGTTTGTTAATCGCTGCACTTTCATTATGTTCTTCGAGGGAGGCATGTCGATGATTGCTTTCAGTTTGTCCGGGTTTGCTTCCACTCCGTGAGGCGTGACCACGTAGCCAAGGAATTTTCCGGAAGAGACTCCGAAGGAGCATTTTTCCGGATTGAGGCGCATTTCGTAGCGCCTCATTATGTCGAATGCTTCCTGTAGGTGTCGGGAGTGATCTTCCTGATTTTTACTTTTGACGAGAAGATCATCCACATAGGCTTTCATCGTGTTTCCTAGGAGTGGTTTGAAACCATTGTCCACGAACCTTTGGAAGGTTGCCCCTGCGTTTATTAATCCGAATGGCATAACCGTGTAACAGAACGTTCCTATATTAGTGATAAAGCTTGTTTTCTCTTCATCTCCGTGGTGCATCTTGATTTGATTATAACCGGAAAACGCATCCATAAAGCTTAGCATTCTGTGTCCTGCAGTCGACTCTACCAACTTATCTATTTGTGGAAGCGGGTAGCAATCTTTCTGACAAGCTTTATTGAGATCGGTGAAGTCGATACACATTCTCCATTTACCGTTGGATTTTTTAACTAGTACGACATTTGAAAGCCATTCAGGGTATTAAACTTCCTTAATGAAGCTGGCGCTTAGAAGCTTTTCGACTTTGACTTTGATGGCTTTGGCTCTTTTGAGGGCAAAAGACCGTTTCTTCTGTTTGACCGGCTTGGCGTCGGGCCTAACGCTGAGCTTATGTGTGATAACACTGGGGTCGATTCCTTGCATATCGGACGGGGCCCATGCGAATATGTTTGCGTTGTTTTGAAGGCACTCTTTTAGTATCTCGTGCTCTTCGGGGTTAAGGGTGGAGCCGAGGAATAGCACCCTTCCATCGTCAGAGTCTCGTCATTGAATCCGACTAATTCAGAGTAGACTGGTCGTAGTTCAGACTCTGGAATCCCCATTTTGGCGAAGCAATCGTAGAACATGATGTCCACCTTACTCCCCGTATCAATCATCACACGGTGTACTCTCATAGAGTTGATAATCATGGATGTTACCAGAGCGTCAGCGTGCGAAGTTATCACGCCGTCGAAGTCGTTGTCGTCGAAGATTATTGGTTCAGAGCCTTCTGGGTCTATTGGAGTATCTCGTGGCTGAAGAAGATAACAGTCTCCATTATGTCGTTTCCTCCCTCGGGAGGTTTCTCCGTCAATTTTGCCAGATATGAAATTAATCTTACCGTAGTGTATCTGGTGCGTCGGCTCCGGCTGTCTTTTGGGCGCCGATAGAGGCGGGCGTTGCGGAGGATCGTCTCGCCTTGGAGCCTAGTTACCTCTTCGTGGGAGGAATTCTCGGAGCTCGCCCCGTCTTATTTTCTCCTCCAAGTAGTCGCGAAGTTAGCGACAGTCTTCGGTGAAGTGTCCGTGCGATTCATGAAAGTTGCAGTACTTCCCCTCGTTTCTTTTCTTCGGTGGAGCTCTAATAGGAGGTGGCCTCACCACTTGTTCTTTAGTTTCCAATATGTGCAGGATTTCTTTCCGTGGGGCGGACAAAGGGGTATACTCCGCAAATCTGGTGTCATATACTGGCTTTTGGCTAATTTGGGGGGGGGCTCTACCATCGCTTGGGTTCTTTCTTTTTTTCGGGGTGTCGTGATTGGAGCTATCTTGCGCCCTTCCTCCTACCAAAGAGGTGCCTTGTCCTGAGCTCAAGACGACGGGAGAAGGTTTCGTTACGGTGTGCTTCCCCTTGATGGTTCCACGGTTTATTAGCACCTCCTCTGCTGAGGCGCAATCCCGTAGTCTTTTAAGAGCTTCTTCCGCGGTCTTGGGAGTGTTGCGGTGGAATTCGTAGGCCAGTTGTTGTTATCCGATACCAATCTTCAAGGCTGTCACAATTAGGTCGTTACTTGTTATCCCCAACTTGATTTGCTCTTCGGTGAATCGATTGTAGTAGCTCATGAATGTTTCGTTGGGCTCTTGTTTGATGTTCATTATAGAATCGGGGCATTTTTGAAAATGAGTGCTGGAGAAAAATCTTGAGACAATCATATCTACGAACTGATCCCAGTTTGCTATGCATCTCGGGGGTAGTTGGTTGAACCAAGTTAAAGCGTGACCTTCAAACAATGTTGGGAGGACGTTGCAATATAGCATCTCGTCGCACGGGTATGCCTTCATCGCCCGAACGAAGTGACGGATGTAGTGTGTCGGATCCGTAGTGCCGTCGTATCGTTTGATTTTTGGCGCGGTATAACCCACGGGGTACGGGGATGCCACTATTTCCTCTGAGAATGGTGAGAATCGGTCGACTCCCGTAAACGAGCTATTGAAATATTTTTTGATAGCCGGAGAAGCGGGGAGAGCCGGGATGGCTTCCCGTTGTCGCGTATGCCGTAGTTCTTGAAGTCTTCTTTCTTTTGACCCCCCCTTTTTCCCCAAAAGGGGAAAAAGGGGGCTTTTTTTTAACTTTTCAAATTTCCCCCCCGGCCATGTGCATTCCTTGACTTGACTGTGCGGAGAGTTGCCGTTCTGGGTGTGATTCCCGTCGTCTTGGATCTTGAGCAGGACGGTTTGCTTGGCTTCTCCTAGGGGGATCTCTTGCGGAACGCTAGTGTTGAGGCGGTAACCGTTGAGCAGCTGGGCCCATCGATCGAGCGGGCTCTTATCGTGGTGGAGGGTTAGCAGGTCCGAGTCTGTCGAAAGCAGACTCCCTCCTGCTATTTTCCTTTGTTGCACCACGACGTGCTGGGTCTCGTCCCGACTGACGGCTTTGAGCTTGTTGTGAGGCAGTAGCGGTTATATTTTGTTCTCGTAACACCGCTCGTACGGTTTCTTGTATTACTTGTTGGACCAACGGGTTGGTTAGGATTTCGAGCTGTGCGGCTTCATAGGCGTCCAAAGATTGAGATGGGAGCGTCTCGGGGACACGAGAGGGTCCGGCGCCTTCAGGCGTTAGTATCGACGGAGAAGGGAGTTGAGTCGGAGTCGACGCGTCGGTGTTTGGTCGCGCTCGGGAGGTTGATTGACGAGCTGGTTGGCTTCGAGTGTTCACCATGTCAAACGAATCGGAAAGATCTACGGTGTATAGTGTGTTTTCCCACGGATGGCGCCAGACGATGCTGATGGGTTTCTCCTTACCAGGATTGGGATGGTGTACACTACACATATCTTCTCTGGGTGGTTGGAATTACGGAGAGGAATTCGTGTCAACGGGGTGAAGAACGATTGCGGTCAGGCATGTAGATTAACGAGATCCTTTTTAACGTGGAAAACCCTTAATCAAGGGTGAAAAAACTACGGAGAGAAACGGAGTCCCCAAAGATTCACTATGTAGTTTTGTCTTTAATACAAGTATTGTACTGTGTATGCTTAGCTGACCCCCCCTTTTTAGGGTTACAAGTGGGGATTTTATACAGAGATTAAGGGGGTATTATGGTAGTTAATTATCTGCAAAATCACTGTAGTGCTCCACGTGTCCGTTGCAGGGGGTATTATTGTCATCAAGCTTCACGAGACACTTCGCACGGCGTGCTATTCGTGCTTCCGGGCTATATGGTGATCTCTCGTCGTTGACGTCGTAGTCCGTTCATAAACGGGTAGGTACCTCGTGGTTTCCTGTTCGGGGTCATTCTCGTGCCTTTAACGGGAAGCAATCCGTTAGAGCCGGTATTTAGACCGTATCAGACCATTTCCCCACTGCGTGGTTTTTTCCCCAATTTACGGGTTTTTTTCACGTAAACTCTGTGTTTCTCATCACGTGGCTTAATAGCTTACCATAAAACAAACGATACCTGTAACCACAGAATTTCTACTCTCCGATTAAATCCAAATCACAATCTTCATTCATGAAGTCTGCTACTCACCAGTTTCCCGACCTAACGAGGAGAAACCCACCAGCATCAGTCATTGTGAGATTCGTCGTTTGATTTGTTTTATTTTATTAATTATATTTGAGTTTTGTGGGATGTGCTTGAATGAGTTTCGTTATCCGTGCATGCGTGTTCGGGCGTACCGGGGGTGTGTCACGTGGTTGGTGACCCCGTCGGCACGAGGGAGTGCTTGGTTGTGTGCGAGTCGGAGTTAGATTGCTTAATGTTGGACTATTTTTGCTGTGCATAACAGTTTCGGTCGACCGATATATATTTCTGTCGACCGATAGTTACGTGCAGCCCGTGGTTAAGTTCGGGTCATGTGTTTGTTTGGCTCATCCCTTCATCACTTCTCTTCTTTCCCCGCGCCTAGAGCTCCCTGGTGACCTAGGTGAGCTACCCTTCACCATTTCCCTTGATTCTTGGATTCATGATCATCCCATCTATCTCTCCCTCATTCTTTTAGTTGTTCTTGACCTAGCTTCTCTCTCTGGTGCGTTCGGTTTGCGGTGAGTTGCGTTCGTGTGTCGTTTCAGCCGAGCCCTCAAGGTGAGTGGTTTGCACCTCTTGCTTAGTTGTGATTGTGGTTATGATGAATGTAATTAAGATGATTTATTTGGTACAAGCATGATTATGTGATATTTAGAATTTTCGGGTGGAAACCCTAGATTTTGTGATATGTGTTTTTTGAGCATGTTGTAATGCTAGCATGATGACGATGTGTTTGATCCAGGTGGATCTTGGGTCAAAACACAGGTGCGCAACCTAGTGTGGCATGGGCACGGCATGGGCGCGCATGGGCACGGCATGAGCTCGCATGGGCACGGCATGGGAGCGCATGGGCTCGACATGGGCGGCATAGGCGCGGCAAAGGTGCGGCCAAGGTTCTGCCAAGGCGCGACATGGGCGCGGCATAGGCGCGGCAAGGATGCGGCAAGGGCGCGGCATGGATGCGGCAAGGGCGCGACATGGATGCGGCAAGGGCGGCATGGGATTGCGGCAAGGGCGCGGCATGGACCAGGCATGGGGCGCGGCACTGGCGCACCATCAGGCACCCTAGGCCGGTACGCGGAAGGGCCATGGCGCGGGCGCGCGGGAAGGCCAGCCAAACGTGCATGCTACAGCAGGCTAGCGTTGTGCGCGCAACGCGCGGAAGGCCAGCGGGGCGCGCATGGCGCGGCCAGACAGCGGCGCGCGCGCGGAAGTCCAGCGGGCGTTCGTGGCGGCGGCAGACCAGGGGCGCGCGCGGAAGGCTAAGGGGTGGCTCAAGGCATTCCCCACTAAGTAGTTATTGTAATTGCTTTTAATAGTCTTTAAAGTTATTATTGCTGTATAGAAGCTAGGGTTTTGTAATGGTTTTCTATTAATACAAGAAAGAAAAACAAAGTGGTAATTCGGCCACACTAAATCTTACTCTCCCTCTCATTCGGCCATTTCCTCCTAGCCTCTCTAGATCTTATTACACCGAGTTCCTTAGACATCCCTTCTGATTCGATCAAGTTTGGTATCAGAGCTAGACGTGAAGGAGTGCTTAGGAGCTTATCCGAAGACATGGTGGCTCAAACAAGAAACAAGAGTCACGGCAAAGAAGTGGAGGATTCATCATCGGAGCAAAGTCATCCTATCATGGAAGAACATGGAGATGCACGCATCACTCGGATTGAGGAGTTTGGCGCGGTTCGAGGATGAGTCAAGACCATGGCAACCAAGACGACGAGACTCTCAACGAAGTTGGCAAACTCGACCAATGAGCAGATCTCAAGTTGGTGCACCTCATGAAGGAGATGCAATGAGCCAAGCAAGGGCGGCTACACCCAACCAGCCACGGCATGAGCGAGGGAGCCTTCCACATGCCGGATATGTTGAACCCCAAGGCGGCTCGGCAAGGAGCCCATGCAAGAGGAGGCCGATCGATAGCATACCGGATTGGAGCATGCAAGAGGTCCCTTGCCCAGTAGGCGATGCGCTGTTGGTGCCTTCCAATTCACATGCGTATGAGTGCTGTAGGAAGTATAGAGCTTGCGCCGAAGAGCTTACCCTCGCAATCGCGGCAAGTGTGAATGGAAGAAGATAGGACGGTGCCCGTAGGCTCGATCAACTAGAGAGTTACTTTGCTTCTCTACAATTATGGAGATCTCGGAGTTGTAGCGTCTTGCGTCGTCGCAGGCTCCAATTGGCTTGGCTGTCATGAGCCATCATCTCGCTTCATTGTAGGTATTTGTGTCGACGAAATGCACATACTACGGAGTATCGGTTCCGTGTGAATCACGTGGGCGGCATTACGAATGTAAACAACTCTTGCACATCTTTATTCCGTGGGAATAATACTAGAAGCGAGGTGTTAAGGCATGGCTATTCCTGCGGCAAGGAGCAAGTGCCTATCAAGTGTTGTGCGAAGAGTACAGCAAGCCGATTTCGAGCGCGCAAGACGACTTAACGGTTGAGAAGACGACGACGTAGCATTGTCGCTACAGTACTTTCGTGGTAGGCTCTAGGGTCTTCTCGTGAACATCAATCACCTTGCCGAATTCGTCGCGTCCAGAAAGCAGACTTGTTTGAAGAAGTTGATTTGGACACTCACCGGTTAAGAGAATATATTCGAAATGGATTGCATGACTGAAGAGAGCCATGGGTCTATGAGAAGTATTAGGATGCCGCTGGAATGCCTCCAACAATGCGAATCGTCCCAAGGTCCATGGTAGGCTAGGATGATCGCGGTGGTGCTGTCCCAATGAAGGGGGCGGCGCAAGCACTACTCAAGGAAGACAAAGGACCAGAGCTTGTACACATGCAACAAGAAAAGATGGGGATCCGGCACTACCTCAAGACTTTCCCTGATGTGTTTTGACTCCTCCATCCACGAGTGGATGGCGCCAAAGTAGACTGGACAAGGGAAGCTATGGCAAGTGGGCATACGACCTCTAGTCACTACTAGTTCAGGAGAGAAGAGGAGCCCGATCACCCAATCGAGTCTAATACGGGTGGAGGATAGACTGGAGCCCTCCCATAAAGCCCTTTCACTCCATGATCCACGAGCCCAGGAGGAGGTGATCCAGGAGGCCTAAGTCGTAATCTCTTTCTGATACCAAACTTGATCCATAAAATGATATACCAGAGAGAGCGGGGGAAGATCGTTATATATGTATAACAAACATGGATACATTCAAGTAAATAAGTCTTGCATACATATGGGTGCAATGAATTGTAGAATCCGTGGCTGGATGTCAAGGAAATCTGGTTTCGAGGCATTAGTTAACCCAAATATGTGCATTTTCGGGAGCACGTATAACCCTACGAATGACTACAGATCAAGTGTTGGAGTGGCTAAAACGAGAATACGATGCTTGGGAAGATGGAAGTCACACGCAGGTTGCAAGATCAAGTTCTTGTGGTTTGTTTTTCCGCAAGGTGATCGACGCCGCAAATCATCGCATGAAGTTTGATGTGCGAGTGACTTCCATAGACGTGTGCATATCATCCCTTTCTCGGTAATTCCCTTATCCTATGCGTTCTATGATTGCTGTATCATTATCAGTAGCAAAGGCGCTCAATACAACACTACAAATTCTCGCTCTCACCAGTAGAAGGCAGTGCAAGACTATTTCACCCTGGTGATAGGATCAGGAGCAGGCAAATAAAGCAAACTCAATGGCACGGAGGAGGTTTAATTATTTTAATGTATACCCAAAAAATAAATTAATTATTGCACACTTATCCTTGTCATATATACACAGCTCGTGTGCAGGAAAGGATTATGACGTTTGGCAGGAGCCTCAAGTTAAGCATGCTAAAGCCCCTCATCCTGCGTTAGACACCAATGCAATCCTTACTAGAGGGGAGGCCGCCTCGATCCAGGTGGCCCATCTCGGTGGGCTCAAAGAGTTACTCGCCGCTGCACGGCTGCAGCCACGCTAGGTCTTCGCGCGCGTGCATAGTGTGGGCATGGCACGCTATGGGCGCGCATGGGCACGGCATGAGCGCGCGATGGACAGCGGCATGGGAGCGCGATGGGCACGGACATAGGCGCATTAGGCGCGGGCAAAGTGCGCAAGTTCTGCCAAGGCGCGCGATGGGCGCGGCTAGAGCGCTCGGCAAAGATCTCGGCAAGGGGCGCGGCATGGATGCGGCAAGGGCGCGGCATGACGCGGCGATGGCGCGGCAACTGCGCACCACAGGCACGGCCTTAACGCGGGTACGCGGAACCGCCCTGGCCTTAAGGCCGCATCTGTCCTCTCATTCTCTCCATTTTCTACCGAATAGTACCGGACAGAGCTGATACTCTCGCGTGCCCGGCTGGGTCGCGGGCTGCCGCGCCGCATGGCACAAGCATGCGCGCCGCTAGCGGCTTGAGTCCTGTCCGCGCAACTATGCGGCGTAAGGGTTTGTGGCAGCGCTGGGCGCCGCGCAGGCCGCGCACCCGCAGCCGCTGTGCCGCAGCAGCACCAGACTGCGGCGGCCCCACGCGCCCCTTGGCCTTCCCGAAACCCGCCGTCTGCTTAGGGCGCGAAGGCCAGCGGCACTGGCCCTATGTGGCGCGCTGGCGAGTCAAGGGCCACGCCGAGGGCGCGTCTAATCGCCCCGCACGCGAGCCGCACTTGGCGCGGCAGACCAGCCGGGCGCGCGCGGAAGGCTAAGAGGTGACTAAGACCATCCCCACTAAAGTTATTTATATTTGCTTTAATAGTTTTTAAGTTATTATTGCTGTAATAGAAGCTAGGTTTGTAATGGTTTTCTATTAATTACAAGCAAAGAAAAAGAAAAGGATGTATTCGGCCACACCAAATCTTACTCTCCCTCTCCATTCGGGCCATTTCCTCCTAGCCCTCTGATCTAATTTACACGAGTTCCTTAGAACATCCCTTGGGATTCGCGATCAGTGGTATCAAAGATAGACGTGAGGGTGCTTAGGAGCGTTATCCAGAAGGGACATGGTGGCTCAAACAAGGAACAAGGTCACGGCAAAAAGTGGGATTCTACATCGTGAGCAAAGTCATCCTATCATGGAAGAAAATGGAAGGATCACGATCACTCGAATTGAGGAGCGTTTGGCGCGGTTTGGAGGATGAGTTTCAGACCATGGCAACAAAGACGGGACGAGACTCTCACGACAGTGGAACTCGACCAATGAGAAGATCTCAAGTTTGGTGCACCTCATGAAGGAGATGGCAATGAGCCAAGCAAGGGCGGCTACAACCCAACCAGCCAACGGGCATTGGAGCGAGGGGAGCCTTCCCACATGCCGGATGATGTTGAAACCCAAAGCGCGCCTCCTGTCGGCAAGGGAGCCCATGCAAGAGAGGCCGAGATGCAAACCAGTTGGAGCATGCCAAGGCCGGTCCAAGGCATGGCCCCATTCAAGGTAGATGCAAAAAAGTAGGCTTCCCGATTATACAATGGGAAGAAGTGAATGGAGGAGAAGATAGACGGGGGATCGATCAACTAGATAGTTACTTTTGCTTCTCTACAATTATGGAGACTCGCAACGTCTTGCGTTCGCAAGGCTTCCAAGTTGGGCGTCCATGCACTTTATTTGGTTGGAATGCACATCTACGGGGAGTATGTTCCGTGGGAATCAATGGGCGCATTCAAGAAACAAACTCAAGGGAACAATTCTATCCCGTGGGATACGAGAAGCGAGGTGGAAGGCCATTCGGCAAATTCCTGCGGCAAGGAGAAGCCCAAAAGTGTGCAGAGTACACAACGAATTTCGGAGGCAGCCTTGGTGATCGGTAGTCGACTACAAGCCCGGAGGTCTTTCGGAAAAATACTTTGGCGGGATTGCGTGAAGAATTGTTTGAAGAAGTTTGATTTGAATCCGGTTAAGGATATCACATGATGCACTGAGAGAGCCCAGTCTAGAAGAAGATTAGGGCTGCGTGGAATGCCCAAACGAACGCCGGGTGCTCGGGTGAAATGAAGAGGCGGCGACAACAACTACTCAAAGAAAACAAAAGGCCAAGACTTGCTACGCATTGCCAACAAGAACGGCACACTCAAGCCGATGTTTGGACTCCCATCCAGACGATTGCCCAAAGAGAGACAAGGAGCTATGGGCAAGGGCAAGACTCTTAAGTCACTACAGTAGAAAGAAGAGGACCCGTCACCATCAAGATGGAGGAATGACCCAAACCCTTGCACTCATGATCCGAGCCAAGGAGGTGATTCCAGAGGCTAAGGACCCTCATAATGATAAGGAACGAGAAGAGCTATCTTCAATAACATTCAGTAAAAATCTGACATTGGCAATATGCATTGTAAGATCCTGGATGTAAGAAAAATCTTATCTCGGAGATATTAGTCAACCAATTAAATTTGGAGACTATCCTTACGAGAAGCCACATGTGTTGGAGTGGCTAAACAGCCGGAAGATGGAAGTACACGAGGTTGCAAGATCAAGTTCGCGGTGTCGACGCGATTCTATGTGAATTGATGTGCGAGGTGATTCCATTAGACGTGTTTGCCATATCATCTCGGAAATCCATACCTATGGGATCGAGGATGCGATCTATCTTCGGCCGGGCTCAACAATACATTCTCGTTAAGGAAAAGCAACCAATGGCATGAGGAGTTGCCAAATATTGCACTTTTTTGTCAAAGACCCAACTCTTGCTAAGGAGGATATGAGTGGCAACCTCAAAGGAAAGAATGCTAAAGCTCATTGGGAGCAATGAATCTAAGAGGGGAGGCTTGATCCAGGTGGATCTTGGTGTCAAAACACAGGTGCGCAACCTAGTGTGGCATGGGCACGGGCATCGGCCGCGCATGGGCACGCATGAGCGCGCGGGGCACGGCATGGGAGCGCATGGGCCACGACATGGGCGGCATAGCCGCAAAGGTGCGGCCAGGTTCATGCCAAGGCACGGCATGCGGCGCGGCATAGGCGCGGCAAAGATGCGGCAAGGGCGCGGCATGGATGCGGTAAGGGCGCTGCATGGACGCGGCATGGGCGCGGCACTGGCGAACCACAGGCACGGCCTAGGCGCGGGTACGCGGAAGCTAAGGCGCGGGGCGCGGAAGCGCCACGGGCGCGCATGGCCACAGCAGGCTAGCGGGTGGCACGCAACGCGCGGAAGAAGAACCAGCGTGCGCGCATTGGCGCGGTAGACCAGCCGGGCGCAGCGCGCGGAAGGCCAAGCGGGCGTGCGTGAGTGCGCCAGACCAGCGGGCGCGCGCGGAAGGCTAAGGGTTGACTCAAGGCATCCCCACTAAGCTAATTATTATATTGCTTAATAGTCTTTAATTTATTATTGCGTAATAGAAGCTAGGGTTTGTTAATGGTTTCTATTAATACAAGCAAAGAAAAGAAAGGTGGTATTCGGCACACCAAAATCTTACTCTCCTCTGCAATTGCCATGTTCCTCGTAGCCCCCTCTAGATCTATTACACCGAGTTCCTTAGACATCCCTTGGGGATTCGGATCAGTGTTATTGCAACTTGCTAGTGTATTTTGGTGCCTATGATCATGTTGGTGTTGATCATGTGACTCGGACATCTTGTCGGAACACTTTATGATTTCGTGGCAAAATGTTGGCTATGTGTTGGAATGGAAAATTGGAATGCATGGAAACCATTGTATGTCTATCACTAGTACTTATGTAATTGGTGTGCCCAATGTGAGTATTATTGTGATTAGAGAAATCGACAAACGTGAGCGCTAATGAGATTTGATAAAGTGAAAATATTTGTGTAGGGGCTCTTTCGTTGGACTGCATCGCCAAGATTCACTCTCCCGTGTGAGTCGAGTGGATATGGACCGGGATCGAATGGGACGATGTGGGCGCCGGAGTCCCAGATTTGTTGTCTCGAGAAGAGGCCGGTAGGCGTAGTTAAGGCCAGCCCGAGGCCAGGGTGGCGGCTACGAGACCGGGCGAGGCTAGAATCGAAAATTTCGAAAAGGCGGTATATCAAGTAACTCCCTTAAGGCCAAAAGGGATCGCCCCCACTGTAGGGTACTGGGGACGAGACGTGCACCGTGTTTACCCAGATCCTTTGTGTGCAGTACCTAAGGGTTGTTGCGTTGCAAATGAGAAAGGGACTACGGGTGATTAGTCGAGCAAACGCTAACATAAGAAAGTAAAGCATAATCAACTTGGTTATGGGAATTCACTTTGTTATGTGGTATATGATGATTATGATAATACTATACTTAATGTTCATTGATTTGTGTTATGAATTCGTTGTGTTGTGGTGAGAGGTGTCGCGATCGTTATTCGCGCCGCTCACTGAGTCATATTTGATTCACCCCGTTGCTTTCAATCCTTTTGATCCGTTAGACCGTGGGAAGGCACCAACAAAAGGGTGCTAAATTCCCGTCGATAGGTTGGAAAGGATTTTGGGAAGGTATTGGGTGGGTCTACACTTGTATATAGATTTTGTAGTATAGCCCAAACTTGTAAAGATTTAACATTTGGAAGCACTTACTTATACTTTTGTATTTTTGGATGTTTGTAAATTTTTAGGGTTGTAAACCTTAGTTAAGAGGTTTAATCTCTAAAAGTTATGTATTTTGAATTTAAGTTGTAAATGACTACGCTTTGATATTTATGTATAAAAGTATCTCCGATTTGAAATCTAAGCTTTGTCATATGTGTATGTGGGCTTTTATAAGCCTTTAGTACTTAAGAATGTGTGAATTTGTGGTTTGAGCAAAATCGGACTATTTGAGTTCTTAAAGTTACGGTTTTGAATAATTTTGGATATTGTCTTGGTTAATGAGGTTGGATGTGATTTAAGGTTGAGAATCGATACCTGCATGTGTACTTTGGTCATGCGTATGTAAATATACGATACTTGGATATTTGGGAAAAATGTTTAAAAAAATGGGGTGTTGGGTTTCTTGTTTCTGTAAATCTATTTTTGCAGAACCTGCAGGTATCGGTTGACCGATTTCAGTCGACCAAAACCTGGAGCCGTTCTGTTTTAAGTTTTTGGTCGACCGATCAGAATTTCAGTCGACCGAAAATAGCTCTGGAATTCGACATCTTAATTCGCGTATTTGGTTTCCGAATTTGGTTTCGATGCTTTAAGGAGTTCTTTAAAGGTTAACTAGAGGTTTGGCATTCCAAAACTTTTGGAAAAATACAGGTCGAGCCGGTATTTCGTAAATGTGGTTTTTAGGTATATTTTCAAATGTTTTTAAGAGGTTTGGACCTTAGATTGCTTAGGATCCTCTTGTGTCATCTGGGGAGATTGATGCTTTAGTATCCTTCACAAACTGAGCTCGTGTTGGGACCGAACCTCCTCCCCCAAGGGTTCTCGTCCCGAACCGAATGTCCAAATTGCGGCTCTTCTATCTTTTGGATGTTAATATGAATTTGATTTTAAGATTTGGGATTTGACATGAACTCTTTGATCATTAAGCTTACGCAAAGCGTTTATTACGATTTTTATTCATTTGCGAAAAATTATTTTCCTCCCTCGCGGCCCTCGGCTCGCAGGTCGTGACAGTTATGGTTCAGAGCATTGTGTAACTTAGTTCTTCCTAAACAAACTTAAAACTTGTAAACTGATGGAGTTGTGAAAACGAGAGTAGACGATTAGAATAAAATCGTTATTAGGTCGTTGTGGTTGCAGATGCCGCCACGAGGTCGTCCGTGTCGGGTTCCAAGTCCGGATGTGCCGGAGGAGCCCCAAGTTAGCGAGGACATG
Source organism: Xerophyta viscosa (assembly GCA_002076135.1). Taxonomy (NCBI): domain Eukaryota; kingdom Viridiplantae; phylum Streptophyta; class Magnoliopsida; order Pandanales; family Velloziaceae; genus Xerophyta; species Xerophyta viscosa. The sequence goes on along the minus strand of MJHO01000576.1, from coordinate 46,992 downwards.
GTTAGGGCCCTACGGGATAATGTTCGGGCTGTGCTGGACGAGCGTGAGGCCGAGCGAGCTGATCATCCCCAGGTCCCGGAACCTGTTCCTATCCCGGAGTGGGTGAGGCCGTACCGGTTTAGGCATAGGTTGTCGTTGAGAACCCAGTGCAGGAAAGATATATGAAATACTTGGCGAGGTTTCACAAGATGAGACCCCGAGTTTTGAGGGTGGTTCAGATCCAGACACGACCGATAGTTGGCTCCTAGTGGTGGAAAAGTTTTTCAAGACCCTGAATTGTCCAATGGAATTCCTGGTGCCATTAGCAGCTTTTACTTTTTCAGGAGAGGCCGAACACTAGTGGAGAAGTATAGAGGATCAGATTGGACAGTTTGTTTCTTAGGCCAATTTTCTGGTATTGTTCAACCGACAGTATGTCCCTGAGTCCGTGAAGAGGACAAAGGAGGAAGTGATCCGAATCCCCAAGGGATGTNACATATTTGAATTTCCCGCCGGATTTCCGTTGAGCTGTTGTCCACGTGTCTTTCATCCAGCAGCCAAGGTGAACGGTACTGATGCTGAAGCCGATCATTTGAGGCTTGGTCGGTGCACCGAGCTAAACGTACACCGACCTCAACAAAGTACGGACGCTTGGCATTCATCCGACCACGCCTAACGTCGGTCCTTATTTCTGGCGCCATATCATTGACATTTGGTTGTTAGATAGGATAGGTTAATTACGAGTATTAACTAGTTAGTTAATGATGTTAAAATAATTTTATACTTGAACAATAAGTAGTCATGAGTTATATAGAAATTAGCGACTAAGCCAAAAACGTAGTCAAAATTAATTACTGAATTTTGAAGATTGTAAAAGCCAATACTTAATTTGGCATTAACAAAATGCCTTATAGAAGCTAACATATATTTTGGCTACAAATAGTAACAATTTAGAAGCCATTAGAAACTTGGCTTAAAAATGTATTATTAGAAGCTGAACTTAGATGGCGTTCGAAAAATTGGTTTTTAAAGGCTTTTTTTTCTTGTAGTGACAGTTGCTTTTTCTTTATGTTCCAGCTGCTCACTGTGTGAATTACCTTGTCCTGTTTTTTATTTTTTCCTTTAAATCCTTGCCATTCATTTATTTGATGTTGTGTTGCTTAAATCCTAGCCTTCCCTTCTATAACTTTTTTTTTTTCCATTCCAATTCCAGCCGCATAAGCATGGTTAATGGGCTTCAACATCGACAAAACCACGGTATTTAAAGCAAATAAACTATTTAGTAATTTTTAATATTTTCGTTTTCTCAAATAATAAAGGAAGCATTACAAAATATATTCGAAATACATTGGAACTCTACCACGACTCTTAAGTACACCGTATAACACCTCAGCACAACTCAGAACACCTCAGATTTTTCCGCAAATTTAGAACATCTTTAGACAATTTTTAATGTGTTTCGAGTAAATTAAATCATAAAAATTCAATAAAAATGCCAAAATTATAAAAATATCACTGTTCACTAGGAAACAAAAGAGGATTATTATAAATATTATTTTTATTTTTTTTTATTTTGTTATAATTTAATTTACTCGAAACACATTAAAAATTACCTAAATATGTTCTAAAATTTGTAGAAAAATTTGGGGTATTCTGCAGTATTTTGGATTGTGCTGGGATGTTCTTAGGAGTCATGGTGGAATTTCAATGTATTTCAAGTATATTTTGTGATGCTTCCTTCATTATTTGAGAAAATAAAAATAATTAAAAATTATCTAAAATGTTCTAAATTCACAAAAATATATCTATAATAACTCTCTTTTGTTGCCGAGTGAACTATGATTTTTTGATAATTTATGGCATTTTTTATTTTTAATGATTTAATTTACTCAAAACACATTAAAAATTACCTAAAAATGTTCTAAATTTGTCGAAAAATCTAGAGTGTTATGGGGTGTTCTGGGTTATATTGGGGTATTTTTAGGAGTCATGTTAGAGTTTCAATGTATTTCGAGTATATTTTGTGATCCCTCCTTTATTATTTGAAAAAGCTAAAATATTTAAAAATTATCTAAAAATGTTCAAATTTGCAAAATATATCTATAATATCTCTTTTTTGGCCGAGTGAGCTGTGATTTTTTCGTAATTTTTGGCATTTTCTTTGATTTTTAATGATTTAATTTACTTGAAACAATTAAAATTACCTAAATATGTTCTAAATTTGCAGAAAAATTTGGGGTGTTCTGGGGTATTTTTCGGAGTCGTGGTGGAGTTTTAATGTATTTCAAAAAATTCACCTTCAATTGGGACCAAATTAGTTCAGAATGCAAAAATCAATTCCAATTAAATTTCAAATTAATCCAAAAAAATAAGCACAGGAATAATTAATTAAATTATTTTGGCTTCAAAAGTCAAGTTTCTAGAGGCGGACTAAACATCGGCATTAAAAAAGTAAATTTATTAGAGGCTGACTAAATATTGGCCTTAAAAATATATATAGTTTTTAAAGCTTACAATATTTTGGCCTCAAAATAGTTTATAAAATCAAATGCCAACAAAATAGTTTGGCCTCAAAGAATATGTTATCAGCAGCTAAGTTAAAATTGGCTTCAAAAAATAAATTTTTAAGGCCAACTGAAATTTGGCTTTAGAAAGTTATTTTTTGAAGCAAAAAAAAGTTGTGAGGTCCGTGACCGAGTTAGTTTTCTTAGCCTTTAGTTGCGTTTGTGGCTTGGTCTTGTGTGCGTGTGGATATTTAAAATTTTTTCTAAATCCTAGACATGCATGTTGTGTATGTGTGTGTTATAATTTTCTTGGACTTGCTTGTGCATGTGAGGCTTGCTATTGCTTGGGGATGCATCCGTGGTCGCGTCGGGGACGAGTTGGCCTAGTTGGAGTCTCGTCGGCGCGAGTGTGTGATCCGTAGCGAGTTGGCTGAGTGTTAGTATTGAATCTGTTTTTGCAGATTTCAGGACTTTCGGTCGACCGATTCTTGTTTCGGTCGACCGATCGGGGCAGGTAAGAGTAGGTAGAGAGTGGTTTTAAGTGTTGTTTGGAGTTTTATTTTCTTTCTACCCGCGAGCTGAGGTTGTTGGAGCCATAGGTAAGTCCCGATAGGTGATCATCTCATTTTCTTTAATTTTATTTGAATTAAACTTGATTTTCACACGGTCTCAGTATTACTCTACGCGTAGTTCACTTCGATTTTCAGTTTTGCGGATTTTTCGGTTGTGAGCCCGTGGGAAGCTTGATTTCGAGGTGAGCGGTTAAACACCAAGTGTGTGTGTGTGTGTGTGTTGGTATGCATGAGTATGTGCTTAGTGGTATGCTTGGGTGTATTTACATGATTTCTAAAGATTATGTGTAGCCGGGTCAAGAACCCTAGCTTGATGTTGATTATTGTGATGCAAAATCATGTGACATGCTATATGATACTCATGTGGTGCTAAATATGCTAGCTTGAGTAGTACATCATGTTGTGTACATTTATGTTTAGTTCAAAAATTATGAGCTTTGTATGGTTTGCTCAATAACTATGTTATCCATGTTGATATGTGATGTTATGTGAGCATGTATATGATGTGTATAGTAAAATAGCTCTAGAGACACTCGTATTGATTGTGCCTTAATAAAATGTGGGTACTCGAAAGTTGGATCTCCGTCGAGTTTCGATTGAGTCAGCCCGATTTAATGATTCCGGGGGATAATATATCGGGGGCGGAGGGTTCTAACTAGAGTACTTAAGGCGACGAGTTTGCCTCTACGGAGGACAGAGGGCGTAGTACCTTGCGGATCAGCCGTTGGCCAGGCGATTGCTACGTTGTCCGAGGTTCGGTTGCAAAAGGCGTAAAGAGTCCGAGTAGCCCCCATTTTGCACTGTGAGGTCGCCCCTACCGTGAGTATTGTGTCGTGATGGAAAATCCGACGACAGCGGGCGAAAGCCTTGGTATGAGTGTAGGCGTCCGGAGCTGCTTTAGTCCGGGCAGGGTTAGGTGCCTTGCCTAGGGAGTTTGTGTCGGACCTACTTTACCTAAATGAACAATAATGACTAACTACGATGGGGTTAGTTAATCACGCCGACTTAACAAAGAGAATGCAAAATTGGTTGGTCGGGTGATTTTTATTACGAGCTAAAGCATGCTATATGTGCGTTGTTGTATTGGTGCTCCAAGGGAGGACACCAATGTACCGCTCACTGAGTCAAAAGACTCACCACTTTGTTGCCCTGTTTTTCAGATCTGTCCGCAAAGGGCAAGGAGCTCGTGTAGTAGCCGTAGCTAGCGAGAGAGGTTATAGAAGGTATTTTGGGATTTTGGCGACTAGTGTTGTACAAATATCATTTTGGTATACTTAGACTAGTCACACATGGTTTGTAGTGAATGATGTATAAAAGTGAAGCATTAACCTACCCATAGCTTGTATTCCTTTTGAAGTTGTATAAAATACATGTAAAGCTTTTGACCAAAGTTTTTATGAAATGTGCATATTTGGTTAAATATGTTATTTGACCCCAAGGGGGCATTAGAATGGTTGAGCAAGTGTATTTGACCCTGTTTGGGCTTTCAAATGTATTAGAATGAATGCTAGACTTAAAAAGTAAGTTTTGATACATTTAGCTCTTGTTTTATCGTATTTCGGTTCTTAAAGAGTTTTTTATTTAAATTCGTCGTCTTCGTGTATTTTGGATGTTTGGAAGGTCCTACACGTGTATCCAAGGTAGATACATGGGCGTGTAGGGTTGGTTTCCCATATCCAGGTAAAATACGAATTTCTGGGTGACTAGTATTTCATTTATGAAATTTGTTATTTGGTTTTCTGATATTTTCGGTCGACTGATAATATCGGTCGGTCAACCGAAACTGTTACAGAAGATATTTTGAGTTCTCGGGTTGATTATCGGTCGATCGGTTCTCAATTTTCGGTTGACCGAAACTCTCTGAAATTTGCATTTCGAAATCGTTTTAAATGGTTTCGGAAAATACTTTTGATATTTTTAGTATCTTGTATAAATATATTTAAAAGGTTTAACACCTCCGAATCTTTTAGAAAAATATAGGTTGAGCCGGTATTTCCGAAAACGGTTTTGTGAGCTTTTGTTACAAATATTTTATTTTTCGGACCTAAGGTTATCCTCGATATTTTGATATCAATGGAGGAGATTGATATCTTAAGATCTTTGACAAGCTTAGTCGGCGCTCGAGGCAGGCTCCACCTCCTCCGTGGTACTTGTCGGTGCCGGTAGTCCCGAGCTCGGCTCAATCCTCGTTCTTACGGTTTTAAATCGCATGAGCTACCGCATTGCAAACTCTGGATTTGTGTTCCTTTTTCCCAAGCCGTCGCGGCCCCCAGGTCACGGGTCGTGACTGCTTTTATGGTATTATAGCTTGGTGTAGCTTAATGCTTCATAGAAACTAAAACTTGTTAAAAATGATGGGGTGTGCAAACGAGTGCAAGGACGATTAGAATAAGTCGTTAATTTTCGATTTATTGTGGTTGCAGGATGCCACCACGCGGACGACCTCATCGTGGGTGAGCAGGATCCGCCACTGGCTGGCGCAGATCTCGCTAGGTTGATTCAGGAGGCTGTGGCGGAAGCGTTGTTGGCTGAGCGTCAGTCCCAGCAGGCCGTACCTCCAACAGTTGAGCCAGCACCGGCAGTTGTTCAGGCCGAACCAGAGGCAGCGCCAGCTCTTGTTGTGGATCCAAAGAGGAAAGATTACCTCGATTATTTGAGCCGTTTTTTGACGAGGAATCCGCAGAAATTTGGAGGTAGTGCGGACACTGATAAGACATATGATTGGGTACTTGATATGGAGAAGAACTTCGAAATCTTGATGTATCAAGATGAATACCGCATGGCTTTGGCTACCTCCACTTTCACCGGCGCAACGGAGCAGTGGTGGAGAAGTGTGAATGGACAGTTTGAACAGTTCGGTAGTTGGACCGATTTCTTAGTGCTATTTCGCCGACAGTATATCCCTGTGACTCTTAAGAGGCAGAAGCAGCGGGAGTTCGAGCAGCTGAGACAAGGGGAGATGTCCGTCTGGGAATACCATCTAAAGTTTGTTTTCCTATTCCAATATGTTCCCTATCTTTTAGCTGATGAGGAGAACCTAGCAAGGAGGTTCCGTGATAGTTTGCGAGGTGAGATAGTGAACAAAATGGGTGGTGACGATTTTTCTGCCGTGCACCAAATCCTAGTGATAGCTCAAAATATGGAAGCAGATTGGAAGAGGTATACCGCGGAGAGGTCGTAAGCCGACAAGAAGGGGAAGGCCAAACAGTGGCCGAAGAAGAGGAAGCAGAGCGAAGTTGCCGATACCCGTACCATTCCAAATGGGGAGGGTAATAAGCAAAAATGGAGACCGGATATTAAATGCTTCAACTGCCATGAGAAGGAACATGTCAGCCGTGTTTGTCCGAAGCGGAGACAGTTCAGGTGCCAGGATGGACCGCAGCAGCCCACGCCATTGCAGATGCTGCAGCCACCATAGCTGGCACCCCGACCCATTGCGCCTCAAGGGCGGGCTGGGCAGCCGCTGAGAGTGCAGGGCAAGGTGCACGCATTGACCAGTGAGGAGGCAGGCGGGAGGTGTTGCAGACTTTGCGCGAGAGGCAGTTGTTCGCCAAATTCAGTAAGTGCGAGTTTTTGTTGACCAAGGTTCTTCCTAGGTCATGTGGTATCGCAAGAGGGCATGGCAGTCGATCCCGCTAAGGTCGACGCCGTGAGATCACCGCTATCGTAGGTTTGGTACCTTAGATGTGCACTAGAGTCGGATACCAGACATTAGCACTGGGGGTCAATTCGAGTACCTAAACTGTGAGGTTCATTATTTTATTTGCTATTTTTTTGTGAATTATGTTTTGAAATTGTGTGACATGCTTGGATGAGTTTTCGTTATCCGTGCATGTGTGTTTAGGCGTACGGCGGTTGTGTTACGTGGTTGGGGACGCCGTCGGTACGTGGGAGTTCTTGGTTGTGTGCGAGTCGGAGTTGGATTGCTTGATTTTTGGACTGTTTGTGTTGTGCAGAATAGTTTCGGTCGACCGATCTGTATTTTTGGTCGACCGATAGTTGCGTGCAGCCCGTGGTTAAGTGCGGGTCATGTGTTTGTTTGTCTCACCCTTTTACTTCTTCTCTCTTCTCCCGCGACTGGAGCTCCCTATCTGACCTAGGTGAGTTCCCCCACTCATCTCCCTTGATTCTTGAGTTCTTGGTTCTCACATCTCTCTCACCCTCACTATCTTAGCTTCTCTTGAACTAGTTCTCCCTCGGGTGCGTGCAGTTTGCGGTGAGCTTGCGTTCTTGTGTTGTTTCGACCGAGCCCTTGAGGTGAGCGGTTTGCACTTTGTGTGTGGTTGTGTTTGTGGTTATGATGAATGCAATTGAGATGATTTATGTAATTCAAGCATGATTAAGTGACATGTTGATTTTGTGGGTGAAAACCCTAGAATTTGTGATAAGTGATTTATGAGTAAATTGTGATGCTAGCATGATGGTGATGTGTTATTGTAACTTGCTAGTATGTTATGGTACCTATGATTATGTTGGTGGTGATTATGCAACTTGGACATCATATAGTATCACTTTCTTGTTTGTGATATATGTTGGTTATGTGTTGGAAAGTAATTTGTGGAATGCGTGGAAACCGTTATATGTCTATCACTAGTACTTATGTGATTGGTGTGCCCAATATGAGTATTGTTGTGATTAAAGACATCGACAACGTGAGCGCTAATGAGATTTGATAAGTGAATATATTTGTGGTGGGGCTCTTTCGTTGGACTGCATCGTCCAGGTTCGCTCTTCCATGTGAGTCGAGTGGATATCGAACGAGATCGAAATGGGACGATGTAGGCGCCGGAGTACCAAATTTGTTGTCTCGAGAAGAGACCGGTGGGCGTAGTTAAGGCTAGTCCGAGGCCAGGGTGGCGGCTACGAGACCAGGCGAGGCTTGAATTGGAAATTTCGAGAAGGTCGGTATATCAAGTAACTCCCTTAAGGCCAAAAGGGATCGCCTCCGCTGTAGGGTACTTGGGGACGCGACGTGCAATGTGTTTGAATCAAGATCCTTGGTGCTACGGTACTTAAAGGGTGTGTTGCGTTGCAAATGTGAAAGGACTAACAGATGATTAGTCGAGCAAACGCTAACTTAAGAAAGTAAAGCATAATTGGTTTGGTTATGGAAATTCGTTTTACTACATGATATTTGGTGATTATGCTGATGGTTTACTTGATGCTTATTGACATGTGCTATGGTTTGCTTGTGTTGTGGTGAGAGGTGCCGCGATTGTTATTCGCGCCACTCACTAAGTCATATCTGACTCACTCTGTTGTTTTTAATCTTTTTCAGATCCGTTAGATCGTGGGAAGGCACCAGCAAAGGGGTGCTAAATTCCCGTTGATAGCTTGGAAAGAATTTTGGGAAGGTATTTTGGTGGGGCTTTAATTGTATATAACTCTTAGTAGTATAGCCCATCATGTAAAGACTTAATATTCGGAAGTACTAACTTACATTTTTATATTTTAAATGTTTGTAAACTTTTAGAGTTGTAAACCTTAGTTAAGAAGGTTTAAACTCTAAAAGTTGTGTGTTTTGGATTTTTAAGTTGTAAATGACTACATTGATACGGCCCAAATATGGGACCCGACGGAGCAACCTCCGTGGACGGCGCGGGAGCAACGATCTGCGCTCCGTTAATCACACGAGATGTTCCCCGTCGAAGCCACAGGGCATCCGGCTAGCCGAACACGGGCTGTGAAACCAACGGGAAAGACGCCGTGCCTATCAGCGGACAGCACACCGTACAGCTGACCCGTGAAGCGTGATGACCCATACACCCCTGGGTAAAGACACGTGTAACACTACAGTAATCCGACGGGTAATTAACTACCATATTACCCCTTAATCTCTGTATAAAAATCCCACTTGTACCTCTAAGAGGGGGGGACAGTAGATACTCAGTATAATACTTGTATCCACCAGTGAACTTTTGGGGATCCCGCTCCTCTCCGTGGTTTTTTACTCTCCGTTGAGGGTTTTCCACGTTAAACATCGTCTCCATAATGAACGATTTAGTTAAGTCTATTCCTCTGTTTCATTCACACGGACTACTCTCCGTATCCCGACTTAATCAGAGATCAACGCAGCGTTCGTCATCCCAATCCTGGTGAGGACAAACCCATCAGCATCATACATATTGATATATATGTATAAATGTAGTTCTAATTTGGAATTTGAGCTTTGACGCAAGTGTATTTGGGTTTTTATGTGCTTGTGGTATTTGAGAGTGAAAGGATTTATGGTTTGAAAGAAATCCGACTATATGTGTTATTAAAATTACGATTTTGAATGGTTTCGGATAACGTTTTGGTTAATGAGGTTGGATGCGATTTAAAGTTGGGAATCGATACCTGCATGTGTATTTGGATTATGTAAATGTAATTATATGTAAATGTAATTATTTGGATTATGTAAATGTAATTATATGTAAATGTAATTATATGTTTGGATATTTTGGAAATTGGGAAAATAGAGTGTTGAGTTTCTTATTGCTGCGATCCTATTTTTGCAGATCCTGCAGGTATCGGTCGATCAAAAATTTGGATCGGTCGACCGAAACCTGTAGCCGTTCTGTTTTATGTTTCTGGTCGACTTTCGGTCGACCAGTCAGATATTTCGGTTGACCGAAAAAGAGCTCTGGAATTTGACATGTTATTTTGTGCATTTGGTTCCGAATTTGATTTCAACGCTTTAGAGAGTTCTTATAAATGTTTACTAGAGATTTGGCATTTCCGAATCTTTTGGAAAAATATAAGTCGAGCCGGTATTTCGTAAAAAGGATTTCAAGTGTGTTTAATTGCCTAGGATACTCTTATGTCATCTGGGGAAATTGATGCATTAGTATCCTTCGTAAAAACTGAGCTCGGGTGGGGACCGAACCGCCTTCCCCGCGGGTTGTCGACCCGAACCGAATGTCCAGGTTGCGGCTCTTCCTTGTTTTTGGATTTTTGAGATTTTGATTTTGAGATTTGGGATTTCAAATGAACTCGATCGTTTAAGCTTCCGCAAAGTGTTTATTTCGAATTTTATTCATTTTTTATTATTCCCATCCGTCGCGGCCCTCGGCTCGCGAGTCGTGACATAAACTAAACAGGAGATGACTAACTGGTTTGGATTAGTGATTTTACCATAACATAATCTAAGGATATTAATGGCATAATTGATTTGGATTGGGTGGCAGACTTTTGCATAATGACATGTTAGCTTGATTGTGTATATTGGCTTATATCTTTATGTGTGGTGCCTTAAATGGCTTATGCATGTTTATATATATGTGTTTGTATATATGTGTTATCTTGTTAGAGATGTTGTTGTGCACGTGGAGCATTGGTTTGGGAATGCAACGGCACCGTTCACTGAGTCTGTTTGACTCACGCTCTTGCTTCCTCCATTTTCAGATCCAGATAGTTGCGGTAAGGCACCGACTGAGGGTGTTTAGGCGGTTAATGTGAGCAAAAAGGCAGATTTTAGCTCTTATACTTTTGAGGTATAGCTTTTGGGGATTAAGTGTTAGTTTTAAACACTTAGAAATCCATACTTATAAACCTAGTTGAGTATGTGAAAAATTGTGTGAAGTGTAGAAATGAAGTACTAACACACATGTGTATATTTGAGTATGTTTAGAATCATGTATGGGATGTTATACATGTTTCAATTTTTGGTTATGGGGGTCAATGTGGATTTTGAAACCTTATGTAAATACTTTTTCGTATTTTGGTATAAATATATTTTCTTACTTAAATTAGGATTTTGGGATTCAAAATCCGGTTTGAAAACTTTGAACATGTGTATTTATATATGTTGCAGGTGTGTTCATTTTGATTGAAAAATATGGATTTTGGGTATTTGTGTAAACCCAAGTTTTTAATTTGTTTTTGCTGTTTAGTGACGTTTCGGTCGACCAAAATGTGTATCGGTCGACCGGAATTGCCCGTAAAGGCTGAGAAACCTGTGTTCTGATTTTTCGGTCGACCGTAAACCAAGATCCGTCGACTGAAAATAAGAACTGGAATGAATTTTTGAAATTCGATTTAAATGATAATAAATTTGATTTTTAAGCTTTTGGGAGGTTTGTTGGGACATATTTAATATATGTGACAATTTCCAAAATTTAAGAAACATATTATTTTTCGCATTTTATATTGAAAATAGTTTTATGCCGAGAAGGAGTTGAGAACCTTAGATTGTTTTTTATCCTTATGTATCAATTATGAAGATTGATGCGTTTGAATCACTAGCAAGCTATAAAGGGTTCATATGGAGAGAACCGCCTCCCTCGCGGATGCTCGACACGTGCCAAATAGTTCTAGACTCCGGCTCGGGTTCCTTCTAAATGAGTTTGAACCTTAGATCATATTTGATTTTGGAAACTATGCAAGGCTAATTTAAAAGCTTCCGCATACGTATAGTTTGGCGCGGATACGCGAGGCGGTCCCGGGATATGGGCCATCACATCAGTAATTTTTCAAAGACATTTGAACTGAAAAGTTGTAGAGCAAATAAAACGGACCGTAATTTATTTATCATTTTTTTTAAAAATAATTAATAATATAAAAACAGAATGACAAAAGATAAATTTTTTTTCATGCATCGTTCTAACTATTTCGGCAGACTATTCGGTACGGTTATAGAATTTTTTTAAAGTGAAAAGTTATATATCAAATAAAATGGACTGTTATTTATTTATCATTTTATTTAAAATTAACAATTAATATAAGAAATTAAATAATATTAAAATAGTAAAATTAAGCTAAATTAAACTAAACATACAAGTTAAGCTAAATTAAAATAATAAAATTTTCTTTTTTATTATAATAGAGCTATCGCCTCTTAAAGAAGTGACATTTCCATTCGGAAAAAACCATTCATCAGGGGCCCCTGACATCCCGAGGGGCCTCGGACGGCCCCGATTTCATCAGGGCCGTCAGGGGCCCCTGATGAATAGCAGGCCTCTTTCCATTCGCCTCTTTAACAGGCGATAATTTAGGTAGTGTGTCAACATAAGTGCGGCACCATGTAGACAAATATCACATGTTTAGTTTCGTAATTCTGCATAAACATCCAATAGTTTATTAAGTCGGCTGCCAGGAGTAGCGAAAAATCCAATAAAAAAAATTATAAGTTCATGGATTGAAAAAATATTTAGGAAGTATTCTTTTGTAACTTTCAGACATATAAATTATAAATTTTGCTAAAATTAAATATTATTTTGTTAAGTGCTCACCGAAATTTAACGATTTAATATAAATTTTAAAAATATTTTTGAAATCCATTAAAAGTTAAAGTGACAAAATATATCTGTAGAAATATTTTTTAGAAAAAAATATTTAATATAAAAGTTATAATTTTAATTAAAGTAAATTTAATTAAAATTTAAAACTTTTACTACGTGCGTTTTTTAAAACATTCTCAATTTTTTTTAATTATGTTAATTAGTAAATTTTTTGGTGATGCTTGCCGTCATGTTAAAAAAAATAAAAATTAATTTGATATTTGATATTTAAAAATAAAAGGTACTGATTTATGGTATATATAAAAAAGAAAGAATGAGCTGATATGTAGTTATTTTAAAGGGTTAAAAGTCTGTTGGTGCTCTCAATTTATTGAGTGGACTTGATATCCGCAGAATAAACGTGAGGACTAAAGGCAGAATACTTCATTCCTCCGATAAAATCAACCAAAACGTTTTATCCACGTATATAAATTAATCGCTAAATTTTTTAAATACTGTTTAAACTTATAAAAATAATTTATTTTGATATTTATATCTGAAATATTTTGACTATCATATAAATACTTTTAAAAAAATGTTCAAAATAAAATTTATAGTTTTTTATAAAATTTATAATTTTATGTTCAATATTTTTTCAAAAACAATCTTCCAAATAGATAGAGATTTTAAAATTTTAGTAGGTTATAAAATTAATTTTTTTATTTCGCTAAATTTTAGTGTCTCAAAATATCTATTTAGAAATATATTTTTTAAAAAATTTATTACGAAAGTTATACCTATTAATTTAACAAATAATTTTTAAGTTGAATATTTTTTAAATAAATATTTTAAAATGTTAAAATTAAAAAAATAATATAAAAAAAAACTTTTTTGTAAATTTTATGAGGCATTGAAATTTAAGTCTACCTTATCTGTCCTTTTCATCGATTTCAAAAACAGAGAAAAATCAGAATTGTGTACATTTCTTTTCTTTTATTTGTTTTTGGCAAATCTATATATACATATAGAAAACTCGGTATCCAAATAGTTGAACGTCATGTGGTACTTCTTATAACTCACAACATACCAAATGGCGCATCTATTATCTTACCATTTGACATATATCACGTAAATATAATAAATATAAAATTAATCACCTATTTAACGAGAGTTTAAATTCAATATATATTTAAGTTATTATTAATAACTTTATTAAATATAAATACTAAGTATAATTTATATTATTTTCTTTTATATATTAAAGATAAATTATAATAATTTAGAAAAATTTAAAATGTCATTATCAAAATTCTTAATAATCTATATATATTATATAAAATATATATAAATGGGTGATCAAAGTTGTAATTTTTGGTATGTAATAAAGAATTTTAAAGATAATTATCAAATTATTAATAATCTATATATAATTAAATACAATATATTAAAATGGGTGATCAAATCATAACTTTATGTATATAATTCAATTTTTTTTCTCTAATTAAAAATAATAAATATAATATAATATTTTAATAAAATAAATTAATTATACTTAATTTTTATATTTAATAAAATTATTAATAATACATTAAGTGTGTATTGAATTTAAAATCTCATTAAATATGTGATTAATGATATAGTTATTATTTAAATAATATATGTCAAATAATAAGATAATAGAGACATAATGTGGCATATTGTGAGTTATATAATGAGTGCATGATGTTTAACTATTTTAATATCGAATTATATATATATATATATATATATATATATGTATATAATAGATTAATTCTCAACTTAAGAGATTGTACGGATTAGCCTTGGACATACATGCATGAACGTGGAACACGAACTACTACTCTTCGTATATTTATATATATATATATATGTATATAATAGATTAATTCTCAACTTAAGAGATTGTACGGATTAGCCTTGGACATACATGCATGATTAATACAGAAACGTGGAACACGAACTACTACTCTTCTTTTTAATCGCCTGCAAATCAACGGCGCAATCACTCACTCTCTCGTTTATCGGTACTCACCAGCAAACGACAATGGTTTCCCCGGCGGAAGGTGCTAGTGGCGACGCTAAGCGCGGCCAGCTGCGCGTCTTCTTTATCCCGTTTTTCGGGAGGAGCCACATGCTACCCTTGGTGGAAATCGCTCGCCTTTTCGCTTCCGCGAGGCGTGGCTCCACCGTCCCTAGTGACAGTACGCTAACATCAGTCCCATTATTGCGCCACCGCTCACTAGCGCGCCGGCCCGCTGGCCCTCCCAATTCGGATCATTACTTACAACTGTCCCTCCGCCCCATTCCTACGACCTGTCCTTCTCAATCTAAGCTGCCCCCGAACACGACCGCCTCCTCCCTGCCACTGCCCCCGACGCGTGGTCTCTGAACGGCCGTCTTTTCTTGGACATGCAGCAACCGCGAAGTCAGCTCAAATTCCTCGCATTGTCTTCCACCCCGTGGGTCTATTCCCCGTGTGCGTCATGTTCCAAGCCTATAAACTACTTACCCACCTCTCCGTTGCCGACGACACCACCCCATTCCTCGTTCCGAACCTCCCTGACCCAGTCTATCTCGTTCGACCGGAGCTGCCGGACTTCCTCCGACGCAAAACAGAAATGACAGCCGTCGTGGACACTATCAGCGAGGCCGACCGTTGCAGCCTCGGCGTGGTCGTCAACAGCTTCGCCGACATAGAGAAGGCGTACGCTAACAACTATTACGAGATGACTGGGATACGTTCGTGGTTCGTGGGCCCGCTCGCTATAGCAAATGTCAACGAGCATGGGGCTTCAGGGCCAAACTTCGAGAGTTGCATGCAATTTCTAGAGGGAAAAAAGCGGAGCTCGGTTGTGTACGTATGCTTCGGAAGCTGGCTGAGCTTCAGTGGGGAGCAAAAGCTTGAGCTCGCAAACGGACTTGAAATTTCCGGGCGACCCTTCATCTGGGTTTTACTGGACGGTGATAAGTTGGAGTGGTTGCCGGAGGGCTACGAGAAGAGAGTGGAAGGGCGCGGGTTGGTAGTGAAGGGGTGGACACCGCAAACTGCTGTGTTGAACCACCCGGCGATCGGGGGGTTCATGACTCAATGTGGATGGAACTCGTTGCTGGAAGGTGTGACAGCGAAGCTGCCGATGGCGACGTGGCCGCTGACCGCGGAGCAGTTCGTGAACGAGAAGTTCATCGTGGATGTGATGAAGATTGCTGTGAAGGTGTGGCAGGGGTTTCGGAGCACAGAGGAGACGGAGAGGGTCGTTGTGCCAGCGGATGATATCAGCAAGGCGGTGGAGGTGATCATGCGGGACGGCGGAGAGGCAGAGGAGCGTCGACGGAGGGTGGCGGAGATTGAAGAGAAGGCGCGCGCGGCGGTCAAGGAGGGTGGATCATCGTTTGAGGATCTCTCGCAGCTTATCCACGAGATTCGAACCTGGCGCAACAAAGATTAGAAGATCAATGCTGAACTTCATGGCTACTTCAGTCCTAATCAAGTATTGCGTGCTGTTCTACTAAGATTTTACAAATATAATATTAAATAACAGCGTGCAATATTTGCCATGAGATTGAGTATCAAGGTGTTGGAAGAGAGCCAACATTACTTAAATTAACTATTTTCGTTTGTGGAAATATAGATAATATTATTTATAAATTTATTTATTATACTAATTATATAAAAGTATATCCCTTAACACCAGAACTTTTTAATGATAATTTTCTTAAGAAAAATCTTATTGATTATTCATGTGTGCAGTTGTAAAACTACATCATCCTTGAAAGGGTATATATCATTTATCTCAAAACCTTAAGAATATGGAGTCACAAAATAAATATTTACAAGTATTTTTTTACAATAAAAATTACAAAACTCATCAAAATATACAATTACTATAAAAATAATACAAAAAGAGCAACGATGGTCTTGAACTTCACGGAAAAGGCTCCAAGGTATATTACAATGCCACTACGCTTAAGACTTTATTCGTCCCGATCAGATAAAACAACAAAAACTAATATGTAGTTTTATGATATAATGAATTCCGTTCGGCGGCATCTTGCACTAACGACACTGAATCACTGAACACACCGACATTCATAGAATTGTTTAACTGAAGCAGTGCCTTCCGCAATAGGTTTTAACAAAGGCGATCCTTTTACTTTGAGAGAATAGTACATAGAGTAAATGAATGTTGCTCTCATTGTTTTAATTAACAATTGCTTGTCTTATAAATTAAATGTAAAATGCACTTCTCGAACAGTTACAACTGTTCAAAATGTCTGCAATTATAAATCTGCATGACTATCTGCAGTTATTTGTCATGATTCATCTATTTTAAAATTTAAATTTGAATTTCAATAATAACCTTCTAGAATATTATGATATAAAATTACAAAATAATAAATTAAAAACATAAAATATATATTTTTAATCTGGCACTATATTTTGACCATAAAGTATATAAATGTTACATAGGTGGGTTATGTTGTATTAACCAACTGACCACTTTGTCTAAGCTATAACCTCTTATGGGGAACTTTATATAAACCAAATATTCTCCTTCGTTAATCAATGTGGGACTAAATAAGATAACTGTTATAAGAATTTGTCATATATGGACTTTGTCTCATATGAAATTGGTCCCCATAATAACTCAAATTTTATTTTGAAAAATAAATTTTAAAATTTTTCTTAGTGGATGTTTTTTGAAAAAAATACCGCTGAGTATAATTTTGTCATTTATATCACATCCCACAATGAATAGGTCATTTCCATCATTTGACAGTGTAAAATGGGCAAAAAAAGGGATAGTTTGAGCATATGTTTGCTATTTTGAATTGTAGGAGAATAAAAATACAAAGGTCCCAAAAATTATAACAAAAATAAGAGTAAAAGCCGTATTTATACTTGACAATGTATAAAAAAAAAGTTGAAATAATTTAAAAAAAAAACCTGTTACATCATCAAATTGATGGAACATACGAATAATTGACATTAAAATTGTTGCGGGATTTTTTTTTTTGTGATTCAGGAGTATTGCGGTGATCCGGACTTAGCCTCAAGATCGATTCTACCCGGAGAATAAGTAGGATGAATATTGGATATAGGAAAGCTAGGAGTGGTGGCCGAAAGGTAGAACACTATGATTTGAGAGATAGAGTTTTTGGTCGGGTGGCAAAGATGCCAAAATTCCTATTTTCTTGTTGTATTTATAACAAATATAAGTACATTAAATATAGAGCGTTAA